>CAJDSM010000069.1:0-84824 GCA_903981925.1 Ostrea lurida
GGGACCTATTTTGACCCGGACCCCCACGGGTGAGTTCAGACCATCATGGAAATTAGGCAAAATGCAACTATCATTGCATGTGATTTTGCAGTTGCTAAAAACTGTATGCAATAATATATAAGGCAAAGATAACGAACAGTGATCAATCTCGTAAGTCTTAAATAGAACGCAAAACAAGTGTTGGGCCTACACGGACCACTGGATACACCGTAGGTGGGAGGAGTAATGGTTGATGTTCAAGTTTCTACTTTTGACTCAGTTTCAGTTTGGATCCTACTATCAGATACACGATACCCAATTTGCTAATCGGGGGTGTGTTCAAGCTGCTTGCATTCACGATTTCCCAGGCCAGTGTTCAGAGGAGTAACTGCATGTCATCAATAAAGGAAGCTTACAAGTATGACAATCTGTGATTAACACTGCGACATTTAACTCCTGACACGCCAGGAGTCCAGATTTTCGCCAACTCTTTCCTTTGTGATACAAATAACTCCTTCACAAAATAATGATTGGATTTTCTGACCTTGAGATATTCACCAAAAATTTACACCTATCTTGCCAATTTTTAAAAATATATTTCGCCTAAAATCATAAAACCCCATGGAATTATGGTGGGAGTTTCACTCTTACCAGCTGTCCCATAAAAACCCCATGGGAGAAAACTTTCCATGGGATTTTTCTTCACACGTGGGAGAAAATATCCTATGAATGCATAGTTGACGACATGTGGACAAACAATCATGATAATGCAGATAGTTTTACGTGTTGTGATTCATCTGACACACTCAGAAGTAAATTTAGTTTTGTGTTCCTTAGGGAAATTCTACTAGGAACATTTGACAACATTAACAAATTTAAATGGGAATTATTATCTCATGGATAAAAACAAGAGGTACCATGAGCAATGCTAACTAAGAATACCTCCGTTTGCTCAAATCTCCCAAAGGAAGTTGTTAAGTCTTCAATATGTTCAAATGGAAATCATATCTCTACTTTAATGTCCAGTGACCTTGACCATCGACCTTTGACCCCAAATTTGTTAGGGAACATCTTAGATCCATGAGTAGTTCATATGAATGACCTGATGGTTCTAGGTAAAAAGAAGACGCTAGAGATCAGAAAACATCCTGCTACCTTTAAAGCCAGGAAACCATATTGCTACTTTGGTGTCCAGTGCGCTTAGCCATTGACCTTTTCACGCCTTATTCGATAGGAAACACCTTTGGTCCATGCACATGTATGATGAGGAAAGGATAACACTCCAGATGCCAAAAACCATTCCGTCTACAGACGGACGATTCCAGTATACCCCCCTCCCAAGTTTTTGTTGGGGGAGTATAATTATTTCTCCAATAGGATTTTTCATGGGACAGCTGGCAGGAGTAAAAAATCCCACCATAATTTCAGAGGATAATATAATCTCAGGTGAATATCTTAAAACTACAGCAATCACAGGTGCATATTTTGGTGAATGTATTGATGGAAGAAAATCCAACCATTTTTGTGAAGGGTTTACATAAATCTATACTTCTGGGTGGTTATCACTACTGGTGGCTAAAATTAGCCACACATGAGGCAACACACATAAAAAATAATAAAAATTAGTTAAAATGTGTCTGTCACCCGCCACTTACAAACAATCCCTGTATTAAAATAAATAGGTCATTTATTAAGTATACATTTAAATGACAACAAATAGACCGTGATTTAGAAACAGCTATATGTGTATTTTGTATATGGAAATTAAACAATGTGCAACGAATAAAAAAACTAGCCAGACAATAAAAATGGTTGACTTTAGCAACGTTATGGACTACTTTGGCGACAAATATACATAAGTACGTCATTTGTACTTTCTATTGAAGTCATTTTTTTTCCATCAGAATATTTTACATTGCTGGTCCACTATCAACTCTGAGCATATTCATGGCTGGATGCATGGGACTAGTTGCTTATGCTTACTTTGACAAAGTTAGATGTGATCCATTGGCAGGCAAATTCATCCGCAATCCAAATCAGGTAAGACAGTAAATGCTTTGCATGGTAAATCATAGTAATAGAATAAAATGCAATACAAAATGGCGGTATTTTATTGTATAACAACAATGGATATTTAACAGATGGCCTTCCAAATAGCTAAAATGAAATAATTACACTGTATCAAGCTTGAAAAGGTGACGATAACGAATATAGTGATCAATCTTGTATGTCACAAACAGACTAAAACAACCTGGGCAAATACGGATCCCTAGACACACCATGGGTGGGATCAGGTTCCTAGAAGTATGCATACCCTGTCACTTGTATTGGACTATCTGTTATATTGAATAAAAATAAATCCCAATGCCAATATTCATAGAGTTTAACATCAGTCATATTGAAATTTGAATTGGATATCATGAAAACCTCAGGCTATTTTTCAGAATTCCAATACGCCCGTAGTAATCTGTCATAAGTTACCGAGCATTTCCCAATAGCAAGTCATATGACTGATGCCTTTCGACCTAGTGATTGAAAGAATATAGCTTATTTTGATTCAGTTATAAAACGTAAATTTGAATTTCATACTGAAAATTATATTTCATCGCAGATTGTTCCTACATTGATTTCGGAGATATTTCAAGAGACCCCTGGAATGAAGGGTCTCTTCATCGCCGGTCTGTGTTCTGCATCCCTGAGGTAAAAAAATGTTGCATAGACCTAGAGAACTATGATGTTTTAGAAAAAATCCAACAAAATATTTCTTTAAATTCGGTCTGATATCAGGAGGATTATTTATGCACTCTAGAAACCGTCATCTTTTATAATCGTATTTTGTACTTCTTTCATTTATAGATGGATGAATCGGATTTGCATTTACGTTGAATGCATAACGATAGTAATAACAATAATAATGATAAATAATCTGATGTCCAAATCTATGAAATTTGCAGTACGATTTCTAGTGGCTATGCTGCTTTATCTTCAATGACCTTGCAAGACATCATAAAAAAGAAGTGGACGACAATATCAGAAAGAAAAGCTATGCTTGCGTCTAAATTAACAGATATGTGAAACAGAATAGCATTGTATAACGTATCCTTTTAATGAAAATATGCGATACTAATTTAGTAAACCGTGTATGACACATTTCAAAAGATAATTTCTCATCAGCGATGCTTAAAGCCTAAACGTTTAGAAAGCCAAGGACAATGAAAGGGAACTTTATAAAAAAGCCTGAACAAGTGTAAAACTCAAGCCAATAACCAGTAAATGAGTTGAGCTTTACATGAGGTTGATACTAATACCCTCAAAGGCTGGGATCCGCTTAGAAAGGTGGATATATCCTCAACGGTCTTGGCTCTGCATATAGAGGTGGATGTACCCTCACAAGATTGGGCTCCACTTATAGAAGTGGACATACTCTCAAAAGGAGACAATTCTCCAGTAACTCAATATAGAATTCGACATTTCGATATATTGACGATGTTTTCTTATCGATAATAATGATTTTCATGATATGTCGATTCAATATATCAACGGAACTAGAAATAAAGGACCCACAGTCTTCTATATCTATTTCGTACTTTGGATATTATTATTGAACGTTAATATTAAGGAAACTAATAACTCAATTTATGACAACTGGAAGATTTCAATTCTCAATGTCAACTTCCCATATTATGTAGCAATATTCCATCATGCTGCATTGTGTGTATGTATCTCAACTTATTCGATACGCAAGAGCTTGTTCTGCGTATGATAGTTTTTTGAATGAGCAAGCTAGTTAAGATAAGCATCGTTGAGGGGTTTTCAACAGTCAGTTTAAAGGCAGCATTTCGTAATTCTATGGTCGTTATAAAATTTAGTTTACCAAAATGAGCTAACCATTGAGTAAATGCTGTCTGATGTGTTTCATAGCCATTGTTAAGCGTTTTTCACACACTGAATTGACTACACAGATTGTTCTGTTTCCTGATCAACACTATGGGCTCAGCGGCGGGTGTGACCGGTCAAAAGGGGATGCTTACTCTTCCTAGGCACCTGATCCTCTGGTGTGTCCAGGGGTCCGTGATTGGCCCAACTTTGTTGTTGTATTTTTTTTAGACTTACGTACTGTTCGTTATCTTTGTCTTTACATCATACTACATATACCTCAGCACTGACATCATGGCCTGTTCATAACTATGTACTGACATCACGACTTGTTCATACCTCTGTACTAACATCACGATCTGTTCATACCTCAGCACAGACATTGCGACTTGTTCATAACTCTGCCAAACCTAGCTCTACATTGACTACACGATCAATTTCGAAAATTATTTTCTCATCAGCGATGCTATTCTGGTACTGAAATCGATGTTGTCTGATGTGTTACATAGCAATTCTGTTTTGTAAAGATAGGTGATACAGGAAATATTACTGACTATGTCTAAGAGTCCAGCTTGTGCTGTTGCTTGAAATTTGTCTATGATATTTAGTGAGTTTAAATCAAAAGTGGAAATATTCAAACCTCCAAACTAGGCTTGTTGACCCTCAGACCCCAACGTAACTAAGGGAACGTCCTCATCCCAGGTGGAAAGGAAATTACGCATAGCCCGGAAAAAGGTTTCCTAAATACATTGTATATGTCCAGTACGCTTGACCCCTGAATGCTAAAGTATTTCAAATCATTTTTGGCACATGTTTAATATGTATCTCAAGTATGGCAACCTAAAGCATGGAAGCCAATTTGTCTCTGAGAGGACAAATAGCCTTATTCCAGAATACCCCACAACTTTGTTATGTGGGCTAAAGCAAAACACTAGGTCCACAAGATGACGTTCCTTTCCATTTAAATGCATTATGCTGGGACGATTTCGAACTTTGTTAATTGCGACGCAACCCAAATCAAGGTATTAAAAATGGATTTTTTTTTTCATTAATTAATCATTATGATAGCTTACCTCTTTAAAGGTACATCAGTTATATACAGTCCGAAACTTCGAGTTAGAACACGAGTTAGAATATTTTGCAAAATTTGTAAATGTAGACACTAAATCTTCTCTAAATACATGTAGTTATTATGGATACGATTATGGATACGATTTTTCCGTCCCAAATTCGACCTTTTTTGCTATTCATATTTATTTAATTCTTCAGTTTTATGAAATACTTCTTTCCAGTTGTTATGGTTTCATGGATAACAATGGGTATGGCGTTATTGTTTACCAATGTAAAGGGGACCCTACTGAAGGTGAGTGTCCTTTTACATAGCTGCTGTAATTTGTAAAAGACTTCTTGCAATGTTATTACAGAATTTTCTTCGTGGGATATTGTACACAAAGCCCATGCACTTTTAACTACGTGATCGGAAAATCGTGAGTTCCCGTGCTCGCACCCGGCCGCATCAAACCCAAGACGTTATAATAGGTAGTGGTTGGTCCTTCGCCAAGAGTTTGGCATTTAGAAGTAGAATCATGGGTCTTTCGGATATGACCTTAAAAACGGAGGTCCCGTGTCGCAGCATGTGTGGCACGCAAAAACCCTCACTGCTAAAAGACATAAGTGCTAAGCAAAGGTCTAAATTTTGCAGCCCTTCACTGGCAATGGTGACGTCTCAATATGAGTGAAATATTCTCAACGGGACGAAAAACAAACACATAATCAATCAATCAATACTTTAAACTAATACACACTCATCAAAGACGTAGGCAAGATAATTTGCGGTTTATTGGGAAATACCACTTTATTCAATATCGTCAAAAAACCAGTCAGTAGGATGTGTTGCTGGACTTTGACCTATCAGTGAGTCAAATGCTGTCTGATGTGTTTCATAACCATTGTTAAGCCGTTTTTCACACACTAATTTGACTACGGACTGTTCCGTTTACCTGATCAAGACTATGGGCTCACAGCGGGTGTGACCGGTCAACAGGGGATGCTTACTCCTCCTAGGCACCTGATCCCACCTCTGGTGTGTCCAGGGGTCCGTGATTGCCCAACTCTTGTTTTTGTATTCTATTTAGGACTTACGAGATTGATCACTGTTCGTTATCTTTGCCTTTACATACGTGAAATACAGTGACATATCTCATTTTGGCCAGTATTTATTTCAAGTTAATTTTCAGCTTCTTCAACTAGTGGTGACTATACCGACAGCTCCGTTCTCTGGAATAATTCTGTACAGCGTGTTCTGCACATCTGCGACGACAGCGGTAAAGTATAAAACCAATTTTCAATATTGTAGATATATATCAGGAATTTCAACCGTCTTGCTTGAGGTTAGAGTGTTGTAAATGCTGTGCCTGTTTAATGTTGTCTGCTGTCTTTTATATCAATTAATAACCATTTCTTTACATGTCCTATACTGTACATACAACTCTTTTGACTTTGAATCCACTTATATCTGATCAAGGTTCTTCACGAAAATTTTGGCAGTTTTGAAGCAGAAACTGTAGACGTATTGTACATGCACAACATATGCCAAAAGTGGGGTAAACCAGATGTGGAATCCAGAAAAATATTATACAACTTCAAGTAACTTTGAAATTACAAAACTTTTATCTGTTTAAAATAAAAACATTTATCAGGACTTCAACACTTTTAAAACACGACCACTCCTCACGATAAACTAAAGACTAGAAATTTTGACATTATAGACAGTTGCTTCTTAAACAAAATGGAAAGAATATTTATATCTACTGATGAGTCATTCAGATGTATTTACTTTGTTAAACACCACTCAGATTCTACACATAAGATCTCTGAATTTGATGTTGAAACGATCTTAACAGTTCTTTGTTGACAATATCTCCGTAGTATTTGGTGATCAAATCTTCCAACAGCCTGTTGGAATTTATATGGGCACGAATTGTGCTCCTTTATTAGATGACGTGCACCTATATTCTTAGGAGGAAATATATTCTAAAACTTTTATAGAAGAAAAAAAATTCTAGTTCTGATCTTTAAATCGACATTTAGATATATCGACCGTGGACGACGTTTTATCTCTTAATTATCATTTTCATTCATATGTTAATTCGATATATCCCAGCGAACTCAAAATAAATGAAACCTCAGAACATAGACAGTAACGGCAAAACTAACGACTCAACGTTATGATAAAAGTATGATTTCGGCTTCTCCATCGTCAGTTTCCCTATCTACATGTACGTAGCACCATTCCAATATCACCTGCATTGCTTCATGTCTCTAAACTGATTCAGTACGCCATGGCTTGTTTTGGGCATGATAGTTTTTCAAATCGAGCAGGCTACTAATAAAAATATTCTAAGGTCATTATAACGATCTAGTTTGCAAATACAACCTGTCATTGTTTACAAACAGACCTGGTACAGTTTCATGTTTAAAAACGTTAATTTTGTAGAATGAATTGTTATCTCTGAATGGTCAAATACAATTCCGGAAATGCAATTTATTCTGTATAATCTGGTTTGGTATGGGGACATGTTCCGTGATAACCTAAGTATATTGTATATTACTGTATTTTTTTTTTTATTTTAAAAGTTGGACCCATAAACAAGATCATGAATCATATTGTGACTATTAACCGAAGTACCCGTAGGAAATCAAGTCCCTTTACCCTCTCACATACAACCACTGCCGATCCCTCGGATCAAACACGGGCCGCAGTGGTGAGAAACGGGTGTGTTAACCAGTATATATTACCCGGACACTACTTATTTTTACATCGACTTTATGTTCAGCTACAGACCTTCTATTCAACAGAAAATCGTGTGTTATAAGACCCTTCTAGTTTCTCCCCACTCTGAAGGAGAGGGGGGTATGCTGTTCTACTAATGACGTCTCTCATTCTGTTCGTCACACATTTGTGTTAACCTTTTTTCGTAATATAATTCTCAGCAACTGTATGACACACTACTACTATTTTGCATGAAGCTATATTTAGGTACTATGTATTATGGGATGCATTCTCAGATTCATTGGACTTATATACATTTAATTTGGTAATAGATTAGATTTTGTCATATCTAGTGCTCATATTCGTCATTTTTCCTAACATTATTATCAACAGCTAATTATCACAATCTACTATTTTGCATAAAGCTTTATATAGGAATGGTGTATTGTGGGATACATTTTCAGATTGATTGGATATCTACTTCCTGTTTGCCGAGGTCTTGAAATTATGTACAACTACATGTATATTAACAGCTTTAATAAACTTAGAGCAAGGGTATCACTAGTTAGCACTCGTTCACAGATTTCTTGGTTTTCATTTTAGGGAGCTATTGCAGGTGGAATCGTTTCATTAGCGTTTTACCTCTGGATGTCAATTAGTAACATTTTTGGCAGCAATATGGGAATAGATGAAAAGCTTAAACCAGCTCCGATAGACAACTGTTTCGGTAATTCCTCCCTGGCGGATCGGTTCAGCAGAGTCAAACCTATCTAGATACGAGATGGCTTCGATAACCATAACACAAAGGAGCTTCAACACCACAACCAACAACATTGTAAGCTATAATCCGCTGTATGAGTCAAAGTGGATGACCTTAATTTGCATGTGTGTTTTATTTTAAAGATCTTCAGATCAGATTCGAATACGACTTTATGGCTATTGCGATTTTGATTTTACTCAAACATTAATTGTTTTTAACAGCTGTTATGCATCAAGTTTTGAGTAAAAATAAACGATATTCAGAGGAATTCTCAATGTCACAAGTAAATCAGTGTAAAGGCAAATATAACGAACATTGATCAATATAGTAAGTCCCAAATAGAATACAAAAACGAGAGTTCGGCAAACACGGACCCCTGGACACACCAGGAGTAAGCATCCCCTGTTAACCGGTTACACCCGCCGTGACCCCATAGTCTTGATCGCGTAAACAAAGCAATCCGTTGTGAAATCAGTGTATGAAAAAGGCTTAACAATTGCTATGAAATACATCACACAGCATTTGACCCAATAGTAGGTCATACTGGCAAACTAAATCGTTATAATGACCATAGAATTTACGAAATGCTGCCTTTAAACTTGACTGTTCAAACCCCTGCAACAACAACTCGTTTGTAAGTTGCCTGTCTAGATTCAAAAACTGATCATATGCAGAACAAGCTTTTGTGTATTGAAAAAGTTGAAGGTGAAGATGGAATATTGCTACAAAAATATGGGAAGTTGAAGATGAAGAAGCAGAAATAGTCCCGTTTGTCATAAAGATGAGTTGTTAGTTTACCGTTAATATCAATGTTCAAGAAAATATCCAAGTACGAAGCAGACATGGAAGACTCTGTGGTGTCCTTTATTTCTAGTTTGTTGGGATGTAAAGGCAAAGATAACGAACAGTGATATATTGAATCGATATATGAATGAAAATCATTATTATTAATATATAAACTGTCGTCCATATATCAAAATGTTGAACTAAAGGCCACCGCTAGAGATTTTTTCATGTGGAAGCTTTTGAATGAATTTTGCCTCATAAGAATATGAAACTAAGTCAACTAATAAAGAAGCACAATTTCTGCCCTTTGGAAAAACAACAGACTGTCGGAAGACCTGATTGTCAAAAACTACAAAGATATTGTTAATGAGGAACTCCATCATTGCTTTAATATCAACTTCAGAGTATGTGTGTGTGTAGAATCAGAGTGGAGCTTAACAAAATAATTTTTGAGTGTCTTTTCACTAGATATGAATATTTCCTTTTTCCATTTCTGTTAAAGAAGTAACTGTATATAATATTACAAAATCTTGTCTTTAATTTATCGTGAGTAAGTTTCATTTATTAAATTAAGTAATTTCTTATGAGAATATCGCACTGCGAAGAATGAGACACATTGTATCCTATTCTAGAATTGTTCACTTACGTAGACACGTCACCAGCTTAAAGTAAAGTGACCAAAATACATGCATGGCGCTTATGACCGGGCAGGTAGAGTTCTTTATCGTGGCAACGCCCACAATTAAGGAAAAAGGAATTCCGTTCTAAAGACCATATCTGAGAAACACGTGACTTTCATTTCTAATGCATTTCGTGTGCTTGGCAAAGGAAGTCACTATCTACTATCTTATCTGATATATGATATAAACAAAATTGCTATTATCTGAAGCAAGTTCGAGCAATTTACGACTCTTTTTTGTAACCTAATAACAAAATATTGCCGTTGAAAACAATATGCAAAAAATAAACCTCTTAGATTTGACGCTCTGCCGGAAAAGAGAATCGAACCTGAGGCTCCAAGTAGACGTTTTACTGGGATCGAACTCGATCCTCCAAGCATTCGGAACACCGAGAATGTCTCGCGCACTCGGCATAGACCTCGGATGTGATTAAGTGGCCGCCAGTAGTGAATTTGCCATATTGCTAAATATGACGTACGTAACGTAATGCAGTAACATCTGACGTCATAGTTTGCAAACCATCAACTTTACTGAGGGCGGCCATCAAATTACATCCGAGGTCAATGTCGAGTGTGTGAGATATTCCCGGAGATTCAAATGATCCTCCAACTTGACGTGGTGTTGGGATCTAATATCAAACCCGATCCTCCAAGTTGACACGGAGTCTGGATAGAGAATACAACCCGATCCTCCAAGTTGACATGGCGTCGGGATTGAGTTTATTTCAAATCATGAGTTTATTTCAATGTTTATTTATAATTGTGATATTTTTTTTTACAAATACAGAGAAGGTTTCAATAAGATTCACAGCTTGTCTTATCAATGGTTTGATCTCATCGCCATTCTTCTAGTTATTGTTGTCGGTTTGATCGTCAGCAAAATCGTAGGTAAGTCTGGCAAACATATTAAAGTATATAGTTTAGTTTTCTAATTAAACATTAGAAAAAAAATGTTTATTATATTATAAGCACAGATAATCGGATACACAAGGTATATCTCGCATTTGTGATAAAAAGTTATCGATGAATGACACAAAAATTGTAAAGATTATTTTCTAACATTTAAATATATTCTAAAAGAATTTCCAGTTCTTTTTCAGTGATTTTGTTGTCTGGTCAAGAACTGAATCAGGGATCGACATTAACGGTTGTCCCGATTGCCCGGGACAAGTGAAAGCCCAGTTCGGACAAGTGAAATTCGATACACACTTGTCCGATCGGACAAGTGTCCGATCGGACAAGTGATATTTCAGGAGGAAAAGTTACTATTTTAATTGTTTGATGAATTTTGAATATACGAAAATAAGTTTGACTGTCAACTGCGTATTTTTGTTTATCAAAGTTTCTAGAAGGCCATACCTGTACTTTATTCTATTCAAAAATTACTTGACGTACGACTATCTAGTGTTTAGTGAAAAATGGCGGCTTCACATGAGGAAAACGTTTTGAAAGAAGACGATAGAAAAAAACGGAAATGTAGAGAATGATAGAAATCCCAATCAAAAAATAAAACACGAGTTTCAGCTGGCATGACAATATAAATTTACGGGCTTAACTAATTTGCTTTTACCTTAGGCCAGGGCTGTGCTTGTATAAAATTGTTTATATAATCGGGGAGGGGGGTGGGTGATGAGGGATTAGTGCAATACTTCACAATATTTGACAAATAGATATACCTAGTTTTTCATTTCGGGTTAGAGTCATATTTTGTTATTGAAAATATTCAATATACCTCATTAAAAGTTGTACAATGATAAAACGTAGTGACAAAACGCACCAATAAAAATGAAGTTAATGGTTACCATGGAAACACAAAGCCCGGTTTGGTAATATTTTTTATTTGCTTTTACTAATTCTCTATGATTGAAATTTTATGTTAATTAATTTTTTGTGACGTAGGTCTTACAAAGCTGTTCAATATACTTTTTTTGTTGTCATGGCAACCACTTTGAATTTTATCATATATACAAAAAGTGCTATTTTTTGTTTTTTAAATTCAAATTTCATCAACCAATCAACATAACTTGTTAAGTTATACTCTTTTTAAAAAATATATTTCCTTTCCACCCGCGTAAGTTTGCTTTGTGTAGTTTTTATATAGCTAGTATTCTCTTTAGTAGAAAATTCCAGAAAACGCAAAACATCACAAAATTAAGCCCATGTGGTCAAAAAACAATACGGGCAATTTCTTTTTAAAAGTCGATTTTTAAAAGACAAATTCCTACTGAACATATTTCTATGTAACATGACTTGTTCGCTACTTATTGAAATGGTGCAAACCTTACCTAATGAAAGTAACGTACATGTAGATTTTGTGAAAATTTAGCGCACGGGCTTTATTTGCTATTGCTGCTGGCACTTTGTCTTTCTTACCGGTAAAACGAATTACCGAATTGAAAACATCTCATTCGGGGAACATTTTTAAGAGGAATTGAATAAAACCAATTTGTCCACTTTAGATGCGTTTTTAGTTTTATTCTTTTTTACAGTTAAAAAATTTGGACAAGTAAGTTTTTCATTCGCAAGTGAAAGTTTGAGTTACTTGCCCGATGGACAAGTGGAATAAAAAGTCATGTCGATCCCTGTGATATCGATAATTTCATTTATTTTCCGTAAAATGTTTGAAAGGTTGATATGAGTTGTGAAAAATTTCTTCTTTTTGACAAATTTGTTAGCTCGCCTTAAGACATCCAGGATGTTGCATCTAACTGAAACTGTGATCACGTGATGGAAATACTGGATTAATTGCAGATGTAGAAATAATAGATTTTGGATAAATGTAGAAATTACTAGACAACGTTTTTCAGCACAATGAATTATATAGAATTGAATATTTTCCTTTAAAAATTGCATGGTATCTTGTTATGAATAAGTATTAAAACTATACAATGAAACCCCATTACAAATTTGTTTCGGAAGTATTGTCCGTTTTTAAAAAGTATGTTATTTAATGACTAAATGTTCAGTTTATTGTGATTGTTGTTTGGATGCTCCGTGTATATATGATTATCTTGTAAACACACTCATTTGATCTGGTGACTAAATAAATATATTTTAAGGTGCTCCTAAGGAAGAGGACGTCGATGCGAGATACGTCTTGAGTTTTACGGATCAATTTTTCCCGTATCTACCCGAAAAAATGAAATATGTACTATCTTGTAGGTCAACAATACCAAAGGTACAAACTATTTATATTTCCATTGTTCTTGCCTTTAACATTATTACATATAATTTTCCCATGAATGCACTGCGCTGAACATTACGTCTATTAATCTTGATAAATATAGTACTGTATTGTAACCCCTATCTTAACGACTGGGAATACGGACAGAAATGAAATTTAAAATGCTGCAATGCTTCACGCACACAGTGAATTTTTATTTCAAGTTCTTTTCAGAGAGATCCGTGACTTTTTTAATGCGGTCGCTTGGCGATGGAACAGTTACTAACTAACTCATATTGTGTTTATATCTCTCAACACATGACCACCTGCATATCGTGTTTATGTCTCTCAAAATATTACCGCCCGCATATCGTTTTTATGTATCTTCAACTATCAAATCAATACGCAAAACCATGTTCTACATATGATCAGTTTTTAAATCGAGGCAGGCTACAGGATTCTCAAGGCCCGCATTTCGCTAAATCCATGGTTGTAATAATGATCTAATTCGCAAAAACAAGCAATCACTGGGTCGATTACGTGTTTCAAACTAATTATCTAGATTTCTTTACTACTTTACACACTGACATTGTTAGCTGTTCTTTATGGTAGCTTTACACAACTGACATTCTTAGCTGTCTTGTATGCGTAGTTTTACCACTTGACTAGTGTTAGGCTGTTCCTATTGAGTAGCTTACACCCACCTTTTAGGCTGTTTTGTACTACCTAACATGTTGCTTTCTTTATGGTACTTTCACATTGAACAGTCGGTTAGCTGTTTCTTGTATGGTACTTTCACCACTGACTTGTTTAGCTGCTATGACTTTACACAGCTGATCATGTGTAGGCTGTTCTTATACGGTACTTTAACCACTGAACATGTTAGGCTGTGTCTTTACGTACTTAACACTGACATTTAGGCTTTTTTTTATGTACTACATACACTAACATTCTAGTGTTTTGAGCATTTAACTCTGTTAGGTCTGTTCTTTATGGTACTTTCCACTACAAAGTGTTAGTGCTGTTTCTATTATGTATTTACACCCTTGGACAGTGTAGGCTGATTCTTTATGGTACTTTTAACACACATAAGATATAAAAAACACTAATGACATTGGTGTTCTTAGTACTTCCTGATCATTTGTCGGGTAGTCTTTATGTCACACACTGACTTGTTAGCTGTTCGTTTGGTACCTTACCAGACTACGGCAGTGTTAGCGTTCTTTGATTACTTTAACACCACTGACAGTGTTAGCTGTTACATTGTATGTACTTTACACACTACAGTGTTAGGGCTGTTCTTCTATGGTACTTTACACACTGGCACAATGTTAGGCTGTCTTTATGGTACAGTTACACACTGACAGTGTTAGGTTGTTCTCTTTATGGTACTTTACACCACTGCATGTTAGAATGTCTGTCTTTATGGTACTTATACAGAGCTGAACATGTTAGGCTGTTCCTTTTATGGTACTTTACACACTGACAGTGTTAGGCTGTTCTTTATGGTAACTTAACACACTACATTGTTAGGCTGTTCTTTAGTAGTTTACCTACAGTTAGGGTCATGGTACTTTACTATGACTTGTTGGCTGTTATTTATGGTTACATTTTACACACTGACATTCGTTAGAGGTCTGTTCTTTATGTATTTTACAACAGCGTGACATCGTTTAGGCTGTTCTTTATGGTACTTCTACACACTGATCATGTGTTAGCTGTTCTGATTTTCATGGCGTAGGGCCTTAATTTACACACTGACATTTTTGGCTTTTCTTATGCGTACTTACACACTGACAATGTTATGGCTGTGTTCTGTGTCTTTACACACTACGGTTTGTCTAATTACACACACTGACATTCGTGGCTGTTTTTTAATACGTACTTTTACACACTGCACAGTGTTTTAGGCTTTCTTTATGGTACTTTACACACTGACATTGTCGGTGACGTTCTGTTTATGGTACAACTTTACACAACTGACATAGTGTAGTGCTGTTCCTTTAGCGGTACTTTACACTCACGGACAGTGATCTTGTGGCTGTTCTTTATGGTACTTACAACACTGGACATTGATTTGCTTTTCTTATGAATACTTACACATACCATTGTTTAGGCTGTTCCTTTATGGTTACTTTAACACTGATCAATTAGGCTTGTTACCTTGACATTATGCGTTCTTTTGGTAGCTTTTACACACTGACATGTTAGCTGTTCTTTATGGTACTTTTACAACTAACATTTTACTTCTATGGTACTTAAACTTGAAGGTCCTTTAGGCTGTTCTTATTGTACTTTACACACACTGACATTGTTAGGGCTGTTCTTTTTACCTTTACACATGTGACAATGCTTAGGTGCTGCTTCTTTATGTACTTTTACACTATGACAGTTTAGCGTTGTTCTTTATGGTAACTTTCACACTCTGACATTGTTAGGCTTTTTTTTACTATTGCTTTACACTATACATGTGACTACGGTATTCGCTTAATGGCTCAAGTATAGGTCTGACAAAGTAACTGACCGTTCAACACAGATGTGTATCTCACCTAATACCTCGTCCTCTTCTAGCTATTCCATAGGACCTCGTGTTCTTGCCCCTCTCTTGTTGTTGGTTGTTTGTTTTTTTGGTTGGTTTTTTTTTGGGTCTTTTTTTTTGGTTTGTATGGTTTTGTTTCTAAGTGTTTTTTTTGTGTTTTTTTTTTTTTTTTGTTGTTTTTTTTTTTTTAGAGGAGGTTCCTTTTAATTTTTTGTTTTCTGTTTGTCTATGGCTTGTTTTTTTTTCTTTTATTGTTCTTGTAGGGGGGGGGTTGGGGGGAGGTTCTGTTTTTTTTTTTTCTTTATTGTTTTATCTTGTATGGGATTGATGAGATGGATCGCTGATTTATTTCTTCGTTTGTTCACTTCACTGTTAAACTAGCCTCGGTTTGACGCGGTGTCGATATAGAGAACGCACTCCGAGGCTCTTGTTTTTGCCAAATGAGCGCACTAATTCAACGCAGCCAGCGCATTTTAAGTTTACGTTGTCCATACAATTCCAGTACATGTTGATCATTGTTGAACTTTTACATTTAGAGACGGAAACAACTACAAATTGAAGATTGCCGAAATAACCAAGATATCCTGATTGATATCAAAGATCACAAAAAACCAGTCGTTCAACGAAAGACCACTAGTACTTGACAGCACAGAACAAAATACAATGCTTTGAAGCTGTATGGTCAGCTATATATTTTTAAAATTTCGTTTACTCAGTTTGAAGTTTTTATTGATAAACACGTCTACAAGAATCTTGTTTCTGTGTGTGGTGAAAATTCACAACAGTTTGTGTTTGGACTTTTAAAATCTGCAAAGGTCCAAGCGCTGTATCTTCCAATCACGTACCTTCATTTACAAGATGCGCACGCATCCTAATTTTTTTTTACAACTGTCATACGATAACAGGTTCACTTCTGCGTTTATGGAAAAGCCCATTCTCATCAGGGATATATAATTTTGAATAAAGATCATTCTGAAGTTTATCAGAGAAAAATGTAGACCATACAGCTTTAGAAGAAAAATTATTTATTTTGTATATATACGGAATCTAATGTGTATATATGTGCCTTTGTTGATATTGCACATGCTTTTGTCATTAATTTTGATTAAAATATCAATTTAAAACACTGTTACAGTTGGGTTTTTTTTTGGGGGGGGGGGGCTGGTGGTTGTATTTACATTACTGTGTTCGGCAGTGTTCTTAAGGTAAACTAACAAGATTTCAAGACATGAAAGGGTGAAGATATATGTATCGAACTGTGATCAATGTCATAAGTCTCAAACAGAATACAAAGTAAGAGTTGGGCAAACACAGACCCCTGGATACAAAAGAGGTGGGATCAGATGTGTAAAGCCCACGCTTTGTGTTCCTGATTGAATATATCAAAGACAATAAATGATGAGTCAGCCAACATCAAACAAATCAAGAGTAGATGTAAGGGAGAGAACTACGAGCTGCTTATTGAGTACAAAAGCAGACGCACAGAATGACATGCTTATTTGTTTTGTTATCTAATTTATATATACATTAGATATAAGGGATAATTAAACACAAGATAAATTTGATATGAATGAAAGATGGACATTACTTACAATAATATTATAAAATTGAAAACTGTCAGATTGATTTTATTTAGTAATTCCGTAAAGTTGACCACCAAGTGAAAGAGAAAATCACGCCTGGACAAGAAACGTCGGTCGAATTGAGAAACGAACAACCTGGTTACAGTATTTCGTCCCCCTTTTATAGAAAAAAAAATCATGATAAATGTACATATTGTCTCCTTACCCATTGCTGACCTTTAAAATTAAGCAAGTGCTTTTAAGTTTGCAAATTGTCTCCGTCATGAGCATAATATAAATATACGGTACCAATTTTTATGCACCAGATGCGCATTCCGACAAAGCATGTAAAGAATTTGATTTAAATAATTTCAACATGCAGTAAGATGTTGACGTCACGCCTTGATCATATGGACAAATTTAGAACAAGAAAATGTCAAGAGAAGATTACAGAAACAAAATCGCTTTCTTGGATTGGATTGAAAATAGCTCTTCGCGTTTTGCAGACTCAATATTCATTTGGTGACATTATTACAATCCCGCTCTAAGGGAACTCATGAAATATAAATAGCGTGGTGGCCGTTTTGTAACACTTGTAGTCTATTTCTGTCAATTTATAGTTTTCACTATTGTATCAAATACCATGACTGTGTTTTCCATGATGAAGCTAACGAGTCGCAAAATCATTGAAGCTATTATATATTTCTCCAAAACTGGAACTCTCGGAGATATTCGACACTTTTGAAAAAGTCAATTGTGACGTCAATCTAACCGCTATCATGCTAGAGTATTTTGAGGTTTTGCTTCCATTTATATTTTAATATTCGATTTGTTGGCATTGTGTCGCTTAGTGTTTGATATAGAGGACTTATTAATGAGAAAGAAGACCATCTCTTCAAACGCTGCACGAAAAAATTCGGGGGGGGGGGGGGCACCATAATTTATCTTTTCTCTCATTATTTCTCACTTCGATGTGGCAAACTTATGAAGGCAATGCTACATATAACAGTATCTATCATATGTAAGATAATATTTGCATTTGGGGCCATACATCACTTTTCTCATTATAGGTAATTTTTTTGCGATATTTCAGGTACAATGGACTCGCACCCTATCTTGTTATTACGAGATCTTTTTTTACAGTTAGCATACTTTGATAGTTCCTGAATGTGGCAAGTAAACGTGTTCATCTATGCGCATGTATTACAGAATGTTGTGTATGGGCATGCGCATATATTACGGAAGGTAGTGTGCGGGTATGCGCGTGCAATACAGAAGGTTGCGTATGGGCATGCGCATGTAATACAGAGGTTGTTGTATGGCATGCGACATGTAATACAAAGGTTGTGTATGGGCATGCGCATGTAATACAGAAGGTTGTGTTATGGGCATGCCGCTGTTATAACAGAAGGTTGTGTATGGGCATTGTGGGCGCATGTATTACGGAAGTTGGTAATGGGCATCGCGATGTATTACGCGAGGTTGTATATGGTCATGCGCATGTATTACAGAAGGCTGCATGTATTATGGAAGGCCGAGTATGGGCATGCGCATATATTACGCGAGGTTGTATATGAGCATGAACATGTATTACGGAAGGTTGTGTATGAGCAAGCGCATGTATTACAGATGGTTGTGTATCGGCATATCCATGTATTACGGTAGGTTGTATATGGGCATGCGCATGTAATACAAAGGTTGTGTATGGGCATGCGCATGTAATACAGAAGGTTGTGTATGGGCATTATTAAATTACAGTGGCAAATACTTGTGCACCTATCAGAAATCTAACCCGGAACCCTTGCATTACTAATTAGGTAGTCTAACCACTGATACATGTATAAAGAGGCCAATATACATTATAGCAAAATTGTTATAATTCACAATTTAAATGAATAAAAAGAAAAATAAATAAACAAGATGTATTTCTCAAAGACTAATGCCTCCGTATTCCACATGCCAGTGGAAGGGGCTTGTTATAACGATCATGCATGTGAAATATGAAAGGTCTATCACTTACCATTCAAAAGTTATGGCCAATATCAAAGTTTTTAAAAAGTAGGTCAGAGTCCAAAGTCAAGGGCAGTAAGTCAAACATTTTGGTACCAGATGAAAGGGTTTGTTATTTATAAGGAACACACATGTGAAATATGAAAGCCCTGCCTCTTGTCATTCAAAAGTTATTGTCAATGTTAAAGTTTTGGAAAAGTAAGGCAAAGTTCAAGGTTAAGTTTAGGAGGTCAAACAGTTTGGTACCAACAGAAAGGTCTTGTCATAAGGAACACACATGTGAAATATCAAAGCCCTAGTACTTACCATCCAAAAGTTTAGCCAAGGTTAAAGTTTCAGACGGAATGACAGAATGACAGACAGGACAAAAACAATATGCCCCCGATCTTCGATCCCGGGGGGAAGGGGGGGGGGGGCATAATAAAATAAAAGATGATACAAACATTGCGTATGATCTTGAAATATTTAAAAAAAAAATGAAAAAGGTTAAGGTGTTTACCTCACGACCTTCTTGATTGAGACGTGAATTTTAAACATACACACAGATCATAGATGTTAGTACATTAAACTGTCGCTACAAGACGTTATTAAGGTGCTTTAGTTCATTTCCAAAACATTCTTCTTTGAGCAATACTCTTTAAAAAAAATACCTCTTTCAGATCTTACTTTTTATGAAATTCCAAATACGACAGCCAAAAGTCATTTGTTTACGGCTTAACTGATAACTATTATAACTACATGTATAACCATATACATGTATATCAAACTGAACTGGTTGTTGAATCTTTACTTATCCGTTACGAATAAATTGCAGAAATTCCGACTCCGATTCCTTCGCCGTTTCGATACCTAGTACTCGTTTTCTGCGTTTTCTTGCGGGCAACTTTTTAGAAAGCAAAATCTCATTGAATTCTAAATGTATCAGATATAGTGAGTTAAGGGACCCAATGTAGGGATTTTTTTACGTTTTGTTTGGGTTTTTATACGCCCGTCTTCAGACGGGACGTACATGTATTATGTTATGGCGTGTCCGTCCGTCCGTCCGAAATAGCTTGTATAAAAGTGTCATGACCTTGACTCAAGGTCACTGGTCAAAGGTCAAGGTCAAAATGCACATCGTGGTTTTAACCTTGTCCGGACCATAAGTTTTCACTGAGTGCATGGATTGAAATAATATTTCACAGAATTGTTGATCTACACCCAAGGAAATGTCATAACCTTAAGCCAAGGTCACTGGTCAAAGGTCAAGGTCAAAATGCACATCGTGGTTTTAACCTTGTCCGGACCATAAGTTTTCACTGAGTGCATGGATTGAAATAATATTTCACAGAATTGTTAGTCTACACTCAAATGTCAAGGTCACAATGCACAGTGGTTTTTTACTTTGTCCGGACCATAAGTTTTCACTGAGTGCATGGATTGGAATAATATTTCACAGAACTGTTGGTCTAGATCCAAAGAAGTGCCGTGGCTTTGAGCCAAGGTCACTGGTAAGATCTTGAGCCAAGGTCACTGGTCAGATTTCAAGGTCGCAATGCACATAGTGGTTTTACCTTGTCCGGAACCATAAGTTTTCACTGAGTGCATAGATTGGAATAATAATTCACAGAATTGTTGGGTCTAGACTATAAGTGTCATGATCTAGGTAAGGTCAAGGTCACAATACACATAGTGGTTTTAACATTGTCCAGGCCATAACTTTTCAATGAGTGCAGGGATTTCAATAATATTTCACAGATTTGTTGCCCTAAGAACTTAGGATGTGCCATGACTTTGAGCAAGGTCCATGGTGAAAGGTCAAAATGCACATAGTGGTTTTACTACTGTCTGGCCATGACGGGCGTATATTGCTACGTTTGCGTTGCTCTTGTTTTTTAATGGGAGAGGGTTGTAAATAAAGGAGAGAATTGCCTTAATTTTACATTTAATATTTGTTTTGAAATTTCTTACTTCGCAAGATCAGTAGTTCTGTCTAAACCCCCAAAGCTAATGAATCGATCTTTGCATGTAAAGATAGCGGAACTCTGTTTTAAGTGTAAGAAAAGCACGCCATATGTCAAGAAAGGCCAGGGGAGGCCATATTTCGTTATTCTTGGTACAGTTTTATGTAGGAGGACTAGGAGTGTGGTGACCTAGTGTACGTAAAGTGAACTTTGTCATGGACTGTGTATATTTTTATTGCGCTGTACCACCTAGAATACTACCTCTTTATTTCCGTCTTTTTTGTTCTCCGTCGCATTATAAAATTTGAAAAAATCTCACAAAAACTCTGCAGTTTGTGTCACAAGAGTGATGAAATTTGATGAAAATGTTTGCTCTATTACATCTTACTTTGTTAATCTTTTGGTGTATAAAAGAGATGATTTTATTTTTAACTTGGCCTTGCATCCAATTAATTTGTATTTTGCGCAATAAAATGTGTTCATGTCAATATAACACATTGTGGAAGCCAATAAAAGTAAGCTCTATCCCCAGAGGGTATCTTCATCGCAATGTACAATCAAATTATATTTGTAGAAAAAATTCAATGTTATATCAAAATTTGTCTTCCTGAACAAATCATTTTCTTAGTAGATCTTTTTCTTACCCTTTGTCATTTGCACATAGGTTTTTCTGTTGCAATCGAACAATAATTATTGTAAAATGTGATTTGCACCTCATATACCATTAAATGTAGACCGAGTGAATAAATTGAATTTAGCTATTTCAGGGATCACGCCGCACAACTCTTATTTCTGTTTTCTTGGGAACTTTAGTCCAAAACTGGAATTACGATATCCTAAACAGATCACAAATATTACATAAATCAGCTAATCAATATAATAGTCAATGAACCAGCCCTTTTCACCGATACATGTACGATACAATGTATAGTCATAAACCTATTTCGTTTCCGTTGGAGCTATAGTAACTTGTTTTGCAAAATAATAATAAAAAAAAACTCAATCTCGTTGGAATTTATTTCGCTCCACAAACAGATGAAGTTTGCGAAATGATATTAATTATATAGTTTTCTTTTGACATGTATTTGTCATCCATCATCAAGAAATTATAGAATAGAAGAGAATTTCCCGAAGGATGACGGATGTCTTATGTAACAATCAGTCTCCTCTCTTTATTTTCGTGCCACGATCTCGTTAATAAATTGTGTTTACATCGCAAAATTTGACAACTGAAATCAATATTGACATATTTCAGATACTCAGATAGAAATCATTGTTTTCCTTGTTTCCTTTTAATTACAAGATTCAAATTATTATACAAGATAAATGTGTAGTAGGAGAAAATCATTATATGAATTACAGATATCCATATATCCCCCTAATGAATAGCACGTGTCATTTCTTTTAAACTTAACCCGACCATTGATAATTAACCATTATTATGTCCATTCAACAATATGAATTATGCCCACTGGAAAACAAAAACTTGTTGCAGATGGCATATCCCGATCAATGTAAAATGAGTCAAAGCAAATATCGTAGTGACTCATTTCACGCAAAGAACTATCCATGCCTCTGAGTAAAGTTCTTCGGGGTCAATTGGAATGGTGATGAAAGGATTTTCGGTGGTCTTAAGATCTAAAGTCCCTGGAGTGGCACATTGATTGCAGATATTCAAGTACAAAGTAAAACAATATCCTTATACCAAAATAACGTTTTTGTCGGACTCAACAAGATCGTGTTCTATAAACGACCAGTCCCGCAATTCAGCGGAAACATTGGTTTTGTTGCAGATTACATACAAAAAGTACTA
Organism: Ostrea lurida; assembly: GCA_903981925.1. Taxonomy (NCBI): domain Eukaryota; kingdom Metazoa; phylum Mollusca; class Bivalvia; order Ostreida; family Ostreidae; genus Ostrea; species Ostrea lurida. The sequence continues at coordinate 22,883 of CAJDSM010000069.1, forward strand.
CAATCATAAGTGTATATTTGCAGATGTCGTCTGTTTACAAAGTTCAAGAGCAGCATGTTCAGTTGATTAGTAGCTGTTACAGAACTGTCCGCTAAGGCAACGAAATTGTTATAATTGATCTTTTCGTCATCAAAAGACATGGTGGCTGAAAACCCAGCGTCGATAATTAGCAAATACAAGTAGCCTCAAATGAGGTTTTACTGTTGGTTCGTCGTCCGTAAAATTTCAAAACACTTCATGTGAGAGTTCTGAAACTTGAAAGAACTTGTGTTCAACCTTTTTTTTTTTTTTTTTTTATAAAATGTACTTTATGATATTGATTAACTGATTATTTGTTTGCTTTACGTCCTGTCGAGAATTTTTCACTTATATTGAGACGTCATCAGATTTATGTGGAGTAACACTTTAGACCTACGCTTAGCGCTCAGGAGCCTGTTTCATCAAAGGTCGTACGCCCAGCGTAACTTTACGCCAGGCGTAAGTCCCGGACTAACACAAAATCTAAGACCAATTTATGTTTCATCAAAGAGCGTAACATTACACCGACTTTAAGTTAAGCCCAAATTTCACACCTGGTCAGAAAATACGCCCGACTAAATATTGGCGTAAGCCCTCTGACTAGCCTTAAATTAGGGCGTAAGTCTACGACCTTTGATGAAACAGGCTCCTGGGCCGTACGTGTAGGAGGGAGGGTTCTTTATCGTGCCAACGTCTGCCGCGCGCGACACGAGATCTCTGTTTAAATTATAAGGCCATTTCTGAAATGCTTTAGTACCATATTTTTGGAAATTTTGTAAACATGTAATTTTATCGCCTTTTTCGTTATTCGTTTGTCAAAAAATGGTATGTTGACCCACTCTATGCGAAAAAAAATATTTTTTTTTAGATCGCATTCAGAGCAATTCTTAGTGTAAATATTGCATATATCTGCATTTTGATCGGCTAATAAAAATTAATTGTATGGTCACTGATTTCTGGTATTGTCATTATTGAATACATTTAATAAGTGTACATATATTCCATAACTTTCACATAAAGCACATTATTTGCGAAAAAATATTTTTTTATATGTAGTTGTGTGAGCAGATTCGTCGTCTTATACCGACATATTCTTAAGGCCTATACTCGGTATCTACGGTCTTTGAACAGGGTGGAATATGATACGCGGCGTCGTTTTTTGTTTTGGTCACATCTGAAGGACCGGGTGTTTAGTCGCCTCATAAGACAAACAAGGGATACTGAGGATCTATTCTATCCGGGTTCCAAAAGCGTCATTTTCTATTAAAAAATATTCATCTTCGAATTCCCAATTACCAAAATGAAATATAAAAGCATTCACAAATTAATTTGAAATCGCATCCCAATGTAACCTCTCAAGAACCCAGGACAGCACACAAACATACACAGAATGACCTCCGAGGCCAGGCTAAAGCTAAAATGTTTACGCAAGCACTTGGATGACCAGCACCACGCAACGTTAGATCAGTTTCAAGATTCGAACGACCATATCAATATTTTTGAAATTTTTGCATATAATTTCCGTAGTTGTCATCAATTATCAAAATAAGTTCGCATATGTTGTCTAATAGATTGAATTATTTCATGTGCTGAGGAAAGCCGCTTGCACTTCAAGATCATGTAATTTCAGACCAAATTAAAAAGTGAGACATACTCCACAATAGCCTAGTTTTAGTCCCTGAAACTTCTTCATAATATACAGTGTATACCTGTAACCATATATATATCAAGGTCATAGTAAGGACATTTCAAAGTCAAATGGGGTGTGTCGCATGTACCGATATCGTATGGCGTCCTGTGCCACATATTATATTGCTTTAGAAAGGGATAGACGGTTATGCGAAAAAGATAAAGTACATTTTTACTCAAAATATCTGGATTCTATGGATGTCAATTCGGTCAAAAATCAAACAATAGCAACACCAACGTAGCGTAATGTGTACGTAGATTTTCATGAGGGAAAGCATATTTCAGCGGGAGTCAAATTTTAGCAGAATTAGCAATGTTATTTGTGTGCTAATTTGCTACTACATGTAGGCTTATGCTTATTGAGAAACAATGGGTCATCCTCCACTTGGCACCAGTCGCGGTGGCTCAGTGGTAGAGCTCTCGCCTCGTGATCGGGAAGCCGTGCGTTCGAGCCCCGTGGTCGGCACCCGGCCGCGTCAAACCTAAGACGTGAAAATAGGTAGTGATTGCTCCTTCGCCGAGGACTCGGCATTTAGAAGTGAGAATCGTGGGTCTTTCGGATATGACCTTAAAAACGGAGTTCCCGTGTTGCACTGCTAAAGCCATGAGTGCTAAGCATCTAGGTCTAAATTTGCAGCCTTTCACCGGCAATGGTTGCGTCTTAGTATGAGTGAAAGATTCTCGACGGGACGAAAAACAAACAAATAATCAATCAATCAATCCACATGGCATAAGATGTATGGGTACCAAATTTGGCGGTCATTCAGTCTATATCCGGCCTACAATTCTATGACAGTGACCTTTGACGAAGACCAATAGGCATCCTCCACTTGGTATGAGGCGTACAGGTACCGAGTCCTAGCCCCCAACAGTTAAGTCTCTCCTGCCTACAAGGCATGGCCTCCGACCTTGTAGAACAAAATGCGTCCTCCACTTGGTATCAGGTGTACATGTATGTGTACCGAGTAAGATGGTCTTAACCACAACGATTTAGTCAATCCTGCCTACAAGGTTTTCCTAGATATCATGACCTCCGACCTTGAAGAACAAAAGGCGTCATCCACTTGGCATGATGAACAAGTGTACCGAGTTTGACAGCCCTAGTCCCAACAGCCCCATCTGTATTCTGCCTGCAAGGTTTTCATATCAACTGATTCCAGGGGTCCGTGTTTGTCCGACTCTTGATTTGTATTCCGTTTAGGAATTAGGGATTGTTTACTGTTCGTAATCTTCACCTTTTCATACATATATTATTCAAATATAAGACACACTGACCCCCTACAAAACAAAACACTCATTATGTACTAATATTTCCCTTAACACGCCGAGCAACGAACACAGAAAATATAATAATGTTGTCGCTTATCCATGCGTGCTGAAGAAAAGTGTTAGCTTCTATGTAGAATTCGAGTAACTGATTTTTCTTCTTCTTCATCATTTCTCGGATCGTCTCGAAGATTTATGAACTTGGCATTCCGGCTCCTGTTGAGATATAAGAACTCTGAAGGAAAATTCTAAATATTGATATACTAATAAAAGAACAGACGGAACAAACTTGCCTTGGGTTTAAACCCTGAAAGACATCATCCAACACCAATACATGTTCCTCTAGTGATCAGTGGTGGATTTAGAGGGGACTCTAAAATTTTCAAATTTCATTTTTTTTCCCGAATCTCAGACAAATCAACAACAAGATCTGTTGATTTAATGTTACTTTTACTGGGGAAATTTATATTTTTTCAAAAAATTGTGTCAATTTATTCACCTCATCAAAAATGACAGAAATGACTACATCGCCAGAGACATACATCAAGTCATATAAAATCTGTAAAATCAAGGAGTTTTCGGGAGCTTCGTCCCATGAACCCCCACCTGGGCTTTGTCTTGGACCCACTGGGAGATTCAAGGCGGTCCCCGATGCCCTGTATCTTAAAGTTGTCCCTCCCTTACTTCAAATCCTGGATCCGCCCATGGTGATACTAGTTGGAGTTGTATTCTTTAACGTTAAAAATGAGCGATTGATAGAATTGCCGTTTATTCATGCACGTTGTATTCTTTGAGAAATCCCATCGTTAACATCGAATGATGGAATTTGCTTGGCCGCAATAGTATAGCACTGGGCAACATTAGTCGAGGCTTAAATGGGCTAGTTTAGAATTTCTGTTGATGTAAATGGGTCCAGTACTCATTTATTGAAAAAAAAAAGAGTTGTTAATCTAGGAAATCTCCACAGGGAAGTTGGGATATCGATCGATGACGTAAAAGGGGCCATCAGATATGATTAATGAGGAAAATGTCAGCGAATCCCTTACGTCTAGCATAAAGAGACGTGTTTACTTAGCGGTGCACAATATGATCTAAACATTAGCAGGGATACGTCAGAACAGTGTGTTGAAAATTAACTAACTTTATGAAGAAGTGCCCTGCAATTTCCAACTCGATATACACTGTGTCAGACACTGGGAAGTTATTTAGGTTTCACCCTGTCTGTCTGTCTGTTCGAAATTGTTGTTCAAATCTTCTAAACGACTCGCAGGATTTCGATGAAACTTAATAAAATGTTAGATTACATAATGGAGATGTACTAACCGGTAGATGGCCATATTTGATAAGACAACCTCTAGATCGGGTTTAATCTGGGGATCATCATACAGGGTGTCCCGCGGGGGGAATTGGTCCCAAAAGGACAGTTCTACATGTAGGTTTAATTTAAATTTCGTTTTCAGAATACACCGGTAACAGCTAGAAAGGGAGAAAATGCAAAGTTCCAGACGGAGATTCGAACCCAGGCCCACTGAATCTCTAGTCAGATGCTCTTTCAATTGAGCTGTCTGGCTAACCCGGCTGACCGCTACACTCCATTGGTATTTTAAACCTAAGAAGAAAGGAAAGTTTATTATGAAATTAAATATATGTCATTTTCATTTATCGGAACGCTCTAGTATTTCGAACTCCGCAATTACCATACTTAATATAGCAACATTCATGAAACGAGCATGGTGGGCCAATTTCGTGACAGTTTAGTGACATAATTGCGCATGTTAAGCTGCAATAGCCAAGGATATTCCTAAAAGTATGCATAGTCCATTGTAATTTAGGTTTATAATTATTCATTATCCAACAGATGCCATGTTATATAGCTTGCGCAGTAATGTAACAAGACATTTGGTTATATGATATGTAATTATCAAACTATAAAACAACACTACATGTTCATGATCCAATATAACGCGTGCATTTACCGCTTTATTCAACATTTGAATGGGGATTTGTCGATTGATAGTGTGGAATTATTCTCATGGCATGTATGTTACATTGTACATGAATATGCTTACGTCAAAGATAAGTCTGGTAAGTCTTTATTTCGTCAATCATCTTTGATCCGCTCCAAAATTTTTGATGTCGCTAATATATACATTCACCAACTGTAGATTGTCAAAAAACGGAAGGTATTTCAAAAAAGTGCAAGTTTTCTGAGCCAAGTGGCACAGCGCTCGCTATATAAGCGAGGGGGTGCAAGTTTCATTCCAGGCCACTAAAAACGTAGCCTCTTCACCAAACACTCTGCATTGGACCCTGTTGATGAACAAAAGGGTTTACCCGATAAAAGCCCTAAATAGTAAATACTACATGAAAATGGTCCAAAGTTCTTACTTCATAAGATAATTGTTTCTGTCACGTTATATACTAAAGTTATCTCGATCTGCGTGAATCCTCCAAATTCACTGTGTCATGGGAGTTGCTTTCTCTGTTTGGGTTTTGACAGTTGACTTTGTTGTGTAAACGTTATGCTCTTTTTGATAACCCCTGTCTTTATGCTCACACACTTGACAACATTTCATGCCTATACTTTGCAGTAGTCGGTCACTCGCATCTAATCTCGATCAATGTATGAATGGTCTCGATTGTAAGAGGTATAGGTTATGCTCTCCCTTCCAGCGTTACGCAACACCTCCATCAACAGATAACACGAAGAGAACAAGAACGAATCAATTATTGGTTTACTGCAATAATTAAACAAAAGCGCGTACTGCTCGCCCGCTGATATCAATTGTCATGTATCGACATTATCCGTGTTGAAACGGTATATTTAATTTAAAATACTCATTTCCTATCACTTGATGCTGCTGGTATTTCAAAGGTCGTCCATTATTCAGACTGTTTCACCTGATCAAGTTGTGCAGTCCATTAACTCAAATTTTATTGTCGATCGTTTCAAATTATACTCCCCTTGCTCTTTGGTTTTTTTTTTTTTCAATTGAACAAGCTATATAGTGTTTAATAAATTTTAATATGAACAGACTACTTTTGGTGACAGAAAATTTTGACAAATGATTCTTGGCGGCTTTTCTTTTCGATCTCTAATTCAAGTGATGTAATTGGTTGCGACTGGATTATGCGGAAGCCTCTTGCTCTATCATAACTATTTCAGCAGGCTCTACGGGAAAGTCTCACCGATTCTTAGATCGATATACGAGGCTGAGAGAGGTAATGAAGTGGCAAATGAGATTTTATGCTTCAACTCTTGTTGTGGGTTTTAGGCCCATCTGGGGTAACTTGAAGTCACGTGACGCAGTCATTCTCCAAAAAAAGTACATTCAACATGTGACTTTTATTGAATGAATTATTAGTTACATGTATGTGTTATCATGTATCGCACACCTTAGTTTTAAGAATATTTGGTTATATGAAATTATACTGTATATTGTTTATGTCCCGGGGACGTCGCTATTGCCAGTGAAGGCTGCACAATTTAGGCCTTTTAAGCAGGGAGGGATCTTTACTGTGCCAAGCCTGCTGTGACATGGGGCCTCGGTTTATGTCGTCATATTCTAAGGACTGCACCATTTAGTCGCCTATTACGACAAGCACTTGAGAAATACTGAGGACCTGTTCTAACGCGGATCCCCATGGGAACCTAAAAATGGGGGGGGAGGGGACATTTTTTTAAACTATGGAATTTTAAAATTGTTTGACTGTCGTATTTCGTATTAATATTTTCATACACATCGTTGACATATTGTGTTTAATTGAAGTTTGAAGTGTGTAAATTAGTCCCCATATTGCACGTTCTTTATTGAAGTATTATTTTGTTTACACCAAACCAATACATTTAAAAAACACAAACCCTCAGACTTTTAATGTGTTTGGTGGTACTTTTGACTTCTTAACATTTTCACATAAGCCTATTAAATAGTGAAATATTATCAAAGTACTCAATAAATACACAGTCGAACTTCTCCGACCTTTTAAGCTAAATCTTTTATAACTACTTTACAGTGTATCGTTTTGCGTTTCTTGTCTCGTTCTAGATTACCATTGCCACTGGTCGAGATAAAGGAACAATAAGCAGCCGTTTTTCGTTAAAGAATTTTTTTGTAATTAAGCCACCGTATGTGAGGTGCATGGACGTTAGTTTATACATTCCTTCAGGATATATTGGCTACTTTGTGTTTTTAAATGCAGTCGGTTGTCAACATCAAGATTAAATTTCGCTGGTTAAATGGGAAAAAAAACAAAACGTGAGCGCAAGAACTTTCGTCTAAAAAGAGGAATGACCATCTGGAAAAAAAAGTGCAAAGCGGATTACACCAAATCTCTCCTTGTTGCGCTGATTCTATTATATTTTTTTCTTCAGATAAATCTGAAATGGGATTCAGGGAAAAATGAATTATTGATTAGATATTTATATTAGGCTCTTGTCCTGAAGTAGTGGAAGGTTTAATATCGACATAAGAATTACAAAATCGCACAAATATTTGCTTAGCCGGTATTTAGCCCTTATAAATGAACAATCTCGGACATACGAGTCCTGTTCAAATACCGGGCCAACAACATAGAAAGACGTTGATTTATGAAGGGAATATATTGAGTTTTCACGGAATGAGAGTCCACAGAGAAATGTGCATACGGATATCAGTATAAGGACGCTGTGTTCATTTGTCGATCAACGATTGGATTATTTATCGCCGATCACGATGATCGCACAGCGTTAAATAACCGTGTGGTCCACGTGAATCTCGAATTTTGTTTTTGTTTTGGGTGACACGTTTGAATTTAGCGGTGTTTATTCAACGACATGTCGATTTCAGTGTTAAGAATCTGAGTATACGTCACAGTTGTATATTAGAGAGACCAAACATAAAGTGATCTTCACACAATTTTGTTTAGTGCACACGCCCATGTGTTTGATGTTCCACAGCCGTCAAAAGAGACTGGAGAGGATATATTTCACGAGGAAAAACAGATACATGGAATACACCTCCGTGTGCTTGAATGTGTTTGAAACACTTTAAAAATAGCTAACAGGTTTGCATTATCGGTTTTCTTTCGTTCACTTTCTAAAATATTTTTTGGACGATATGAACATTGAGAAACTGACACTACGTGATGCATATATTAAATTTCTTATCCGCGCTTGAGTGAATTCTCACCTGCTTTTTAATACCTTTTTGTCCTTCACCAGACGCGTTCACAGAATTCGCAGGAAATGTATTCTCTGGTGCTTGGGACTTTACTATGGACATTTACTCCAAGGACGACAGGTAAACAATTTCATCTTAATTCAACGATCATAACATGACCACAAAATTTAATTAGTGTATCACAGTAACTGAGAAATTTCCGGCAGTAACTTTGTAATTTTAGATTGATAAGGACAGATTAAAAGTCAGAATGCTCGCTTGCTTCACGGAGGATAAATGCGACGGTACATTTTCCAGAGCATTTGTTTGATAAGCGTGGCCATTTAACTGTTAAAATGCAGAAGATAAACGTAGATAATGTAAACAAAGTGTATCGCTGCATATTTTAAATACCCCCTACTTTCCATCCCACTTTAAAAACATTCCCCTAGTGCAGACACGAGAACGGCTCTCATCATGCCGTAATTTAACGTATGAAAGGCAATTTTAATCATCAATTGGATATTCTCTTTGTGTTGTCCAGTATATGATTGAAAATTGTAAAGGTTGGAGCTATAGCAGATAATAATAGTTCACGCCATCTATGTCAAACTAAACATAAATGTCCCGCTTTAAAGTGACTCGTCACTTAATCGCCCCATTAAAATCCTACGGTAGATATCATCTCTGGGCTCTAGTTGTAATACGAGTTTCCTAAATACTTTAAAGCTGACCTTTTCACCTTGTACGCGTCTTTCTGATTGTGAATATTCCCTTTAACTGAGTTAAAGACCGGTGCTTCCATTTCTGTCAATGAAGGGCATCCTTGAGAAGGTTAAACTAACAATACGATATACTCCAAAGGTAGTTGAAGGAATTTTAAACACGTGTACAATTATTATATCTATCTATCCCATTGATGAAATTCCCATGAATCGTATTGAAGCAAATGTTAATTGGAACATTTAACATTATCAATATGATTTGGTAGATTAATACTGAATGTTTCTGTCATTAAAAAAAAACACAATACATATTCATGGAGAAGGCATATGTATAAGCAATGCCTAATGTCCAATTCAACATAATGAATTATTTTTTGAATAAGAAAATAAATATACTTGTAATTGATTTGTCAGTTCAGGAGAAAACAGTTTTTTTTTAAAAAATTTCGTTTACTTTCAAATTGATATCCGAGATCTCAGTAAGAGAGAACAGTTCTTGCTAGAACGAAAAACAGTGCCTCACTGCTAATTCATCAACTATCTTCGTCTCATTCAGCCCGTAGGGTAGTTTGATACATGTAATTTGCTAGACCGCTTTGCAGCTTTAGTTAATACAAGAAATGTGTAGAGAGAAAAAAGTCAAGGTTTCGTACATTTTAAAACATATATTTACTCCACCGAACGCTTCTAGAATATCACACCATTGTAGTTTAAGAGAGAGAGAGAGAGAGAGAGAGAGAGAGAGAGAGAGAGAGAGAGAGAGAGAGAGAGAGAGAGAGAGAGAGAGAGAGAGAGAGAGAGAGAGAGAGAGAGAGAGAGAGAGAGAGAGAGAGAGAGAGAGAGAGAGAGAGAGAGAGAGAGAGAGAGAGAGAGAGAGAGAGAGAGAGAGAGAGAGAGAATAACATTTATTACCAAATCAGAGCCCAAATGGGCATAGACATGAAACATATACATGTATGATTAAACATATTGATACAATGCACACATAGAAGAATGATTCTTTGAAATTAATACAACGTAATTGGCGGTATTTAAAGTTTCATAATGTAAATACAATGTAGAAATGTCCAATTAACCTTATGAATGCAATATGTAATATGCTTGATACATCAACAAGAGGCAGCAAGAGTCTTTGCAAAGGGATATAATTCCACTTCAGTCTCATGTAAAACAAACAGATACATAATATATAGATAAAATGTTGAATTGCATGTATATATATTGATTATGTAAATAACAATATATAACATTACGCGAAAAACAACAAAATAAATTCATGTTTCCTAATGCAACCCTCGCTGAATACACGAGAGTAAAGTTAAGCAATTCTATTGTACAATAAACCCCAAGCAACACTGTAAAGTTAAACACGTCTGCTATCCAACGATCACCAGACGACACGATTTCTGTGAAGTTGGTACTTACTTAATTAATTAGTTATGAACAGTGAACACGATAGGGTGTGCAATACGACTTCCAGAAGTAACTATACAATGAACTAAATCTACAATAAACCGAGGGAAATAGCCAATGCTTAGACTCCCGTAGGAGTAGTGATCGATAGATAGGGACTTTATAAATGGCGGGTAAACTAAACATAACCAAGTTCCCAGAAGTGTGTGGAATAGGTGCTAAATCGTTTTCTTAGCGTCACATATCGAGACTATTCAGTCTTTTCTTGTCAACAGTATTGTGTTACAAATGTTAGTGATGATGTATCAGACTGTCAGTTTGAAAGGTCAATCTTTTTTTTTTCACAGCATCAGAAAATGTTTGACAGTATTTGGACAACATAGCGTAGCTTGACATGCTGTTTTGATATGCAAATTGGTTCTTCGTTGCAAAGAACCAATGTCCATTTGGACAAAACATGCCTTGAATGAACCGGATAGAATATGCGATGTTCTAAAATTTTGACAGGCAGACGACATTCAACAGGTTCCATTCCTTTTAAGCTATCTAACATAACCAGCTGTAATACTACACCTATACATAACGTTTTCTTGATCTTGTACAGTTGATTCTAATTTAGGAGATGGAAGACGCAAAAAATGCACAGGTTTCACGAAAATGTTAATTCAACAATAAAAACGCAGCGATCAGCAATACCAATGCATTTTCTTCTGTTGACATTTTCATATTTCAACATATTACAAACTTTATTTTTTTCTATACATTATTCTATGTGAGGCAAAAGTGGATTTCTATTTGTTTTATAGTCTTTAGCATCGACTCTTACTGATGTATATATATATATATTGCATTCATAAGGGATAATGCACCAGACTAGTGATTGATGTCAATACATATGGAAGTTTAAATACTACCACTGACTAGTCACTATGTATTAACTCGAAGAATTATTTTCCTCTTTGTTTATTGTCTGTATTTGTATTAATGATTATATACGTTTATGCCCATTTGGGCCCTGGTTTGGCAAATAACTACTACCACTACTACTACTACTACTATTACTACTACTACGACTACTTTTTGTCATTTGTACAGGGGATCATGTCACAAGGACAGATATCTGCACTAACAGCGGCAAATTTCTCAAATGCGATTCCAATTTTGTCTTAAAGATCAAAGACGTCATATGTATGCCTAATAACTACACTTGTCCTGAAAAAGACAAAATTGTGTCGATTTGCGAAGGTCAACGATCATGCGAGAGCATCGGTCTGCGGCAACAGTTGTGGACGTACTGCCAGGATCAGCCAAGCAGAACGGTACTGGTGGATTATTCATGCGAATCCGGTAATTAGCATACTTTGCAGTTTATTTGATTTTATTTATACGTCGTCAGTCGATTATATGCTCAGCAAATCTCCTTTGTTTATTTAACACGGAATGTATTTTTGGAGGTATACGTTATACGCTAAACCAACAACTCAACTTTATGACAAACGGGGCGATTTCAGCTTCTCCATCGTCAACTTCCCATATTTATATAGCAATACCCCATCATCACCTGCATCTGCTGTGTATGTCTCTCAACTTATTCGATACACAAGAACTTGTTTTGCGTATGGTCAGTTTTTGAATCGAGGCAGGCTACTTACAAACAAGTTGTTGTTGCAAGGGTTTCAACTGTCAGGTTTAAAGACTGCATTGTACAAATTCTATGGGTGTTATAACGATTTAGTTTGCCAGTATGACCTGCCCTTGGGAAACATGCTGTCTAATGTATTTCATAGCAATGTATTTCATAGCAATTGTTATGCCGTTTTTCATACATGATTTGACTACAGATTGCTTCGTTTACCTGCTGAAGACAATTGGCTCCTAGCGGATGTGACCGGTCAACAGGGATGCTTACTCCTAAGCATCTGATCCCTACTCTACTGTGTCAAAGGGTCCGTGTTTGCCCAACTCTTGTTTTTGTATTCTATTTGGGACTTACGAGATTGATCACTGTTTGTTACATTTACCTTTACATGTATCACTGAACGATTTGTTTTCCACTCATATTGAGAAGCTACCAATTTAGATCTTAGTCCTTAGGTCTGTAGCAGTGAGGGTTCTTTAACATGCCTACGCCTGCCGTGACACAAAATCATGTCAGAAAGACTCATAGTTCTCACTTCTAAATGTCGCGCCTTTGGCGAATGGCAAAGCAAACGTTCTACAAATGAGCTACCGAGACGAACGGAGTTAAATCATATTGAAAACATTGGTTCTGGATTGAAATCGGAGTTCGCGAACCGCAGAACAATGTCCATTAACTTCACGATCACGAGTTTTGAATGTTCTTTCTAAATGTTTTTAATTTTGTTTCAGTTGACGATAACGGCTTGTGTCGAACAAACCTATGTAGTGATCAAAGCAGGGGCCTCTTATGTCCCCCGAAGTCCAGCATTCACATGACGGATATACAATGTGGATCAGATAGTCAACGCTGCCCTTGGAACCTTCATCATGTCATTTATCCCACTTGCGAGGGAAAGTCTGAATGTCACGCTTCCGGTCTACGAATGCTGGGATTGGAGAAAATCTGCCGTGTCCATTCATTTGTCATTGCTGATTACATCTGTGTTCAGAGTAAGTTAAAGAGTTTAATGATACCCAGAGTATGTGAAAATGTTAAGGGGTGCATGTGTACATGGAAAAAAAATCGAGAAGTCTAAGAGGCATCACTTCTTTATTCTCCAGTCTAGTGTCGAACCCTCTGCAACATACATGTACCTAGCCTCACATGTTGTACAAGGGTTCGCCCAGAAAAACATAAACTTTTAAAATAGTTTTGTTGCATTTGATAATTGCTATTAGGTTAACATTTTTTTGCATAACAATGGTCACTTTTGGAGTATATTGCTTATATGATAATGATTGGTCCAACATTGAAGACGTCGGTGAACAGAAACGTCACAATAATTCATTTTCAAAGTAACACCCGGTTTATAAGTATGCATTTCACATGCTGTTTAACTCATGAATGAAACCCATTTCTAAACCACTGTTAAGTTGTTCAAGAAATGTCGTAAATTCCGACCATATTTTGAATCCTCTGTCCTCGTAAGATGCTGGAAAATATGCAAAATCTAGCGTAACGAGGTGGTGAAATATAACGGGTGTTAAAGCCTCAGATGTCAAAACTCTTCTGTTTCGTGACTTGTAGCATCGCGATGATGGCGTATCAACTCTTCAGAGTTGTGTGGCATGTTCTGTCTTTCGTTTTCCCTTGAAGCATGGACAGAATTACAGTAAACTATAAATCAAAATGATTGTAATAGTTCTTGTTCATATACGCATATATTCATTATTTCTTCTGTGATGCTATATACTTATTTTAAAACATTAAGAGACACTATACAAAATTGGATTTTTAAACAATGCTGCAGTACTTCAATGACATTTGATGATCATGTTTTCCAAAAGTCTGTTGGAATTCTCATGGGCACACATTGTGTTCCTTAAGTGGCTGGTCTGCTTTTATAATTTATTCAAAAAGTTACACATGAAAAAATATTTTGCGTGGCCTTCAACTTGACAATATTACTCAGTTTTATTCATTTGTCGATTCTAATAGATCCCAGTGAACTCGAAATAAATTACACTGCCTGAATTACATCTGCCCGACACTAACATGTTTTATTGAACATGGGTGTTAACAGAAATTAAGCACACAAAGAATTCACATTGTCCATTGTTAGCTTTCCATATTTCTATTGCAATATTCCTTTATTAACTAAAAATGGTGTTTATGCCTCTCAACTGATTCGATACACAAGAGCATGTTCTGCGTATGATCAAGTATTCAATAATCGAGAAAGGTTACTGACAAATAGGTTGATGTTATAAGGCTCGTCTAAAGCAAGCACTTCGCAAATTCTATGGCCATTATAAAGATCTAATTTATACCTACAACCTGTCATTAGATTAAATACTGTCTGACGTGTTTCACGAAAATATGAAAATAACGAATTGTGACCAATCTATTAAACCCTATACGGAATACAAATTAAGAGTTGGGGAAAACACGGAGCCCCGGATATATCAGAGGAGGGAACAGGTGTCTAGGAGGAGTAAGCATTCCTTGTCGACCGGTCACACTTATCATGGGCCTTATATCTTGATCAGATAAACGGAGCAATTCTTAGTAAAATTCAGTGTATAAAGAACGGTCTATAATTAGTATGAAGCACGTCAGACAGCATTTGACTCAATGTGATATTTTAATGGCAGACTAAACTATATAAAGATCAATTTGCGAAATGCTGATTTTTAAAGAGACTGATGAAATCCTGTAACATATGCAGCAACTTGTTTGCCAGTAGCCAGTTTTGATTTAAAAACTGATTATAAGCAGAACAAGCTCTTGCTTTTCGAATCAGTTGACAGACAAAAATGCCCTATACAGGTTATATTGGACTATTGCTACTTAAAAAGGTAGTTGACGATGAAACGGCCGAAATTATCCCCTTTTTCATATAGTTGAGTTGTTAGTTTGTCATTTGAATATATGTCCAATACATAAACTAAGTACGAAGTAGATTTGGTAGACTCTGTGGTGTCTTATTTCATATCTATTGGGGTGAAAAGGTGAAGATAGCGGACAGTGTTCAATCGCATAAATCCCTTAGTAAATACGAAATGTGATTAAGAGCAAAGGATAAGGAACCCTAAATATACCAGAAGTGGGATCAGGTGCTTAGGTGGGGTAAGCATCCCCTGTCGTAACACGTTCTTTACAAATTAATTCTCTGTTTACCAGATCAAAATATAGGGCCCTCGGAGGTTGTTGCCGATCAACAGGGAATGATTACTCTTTTAAAGATGACTAAATTATTTTCAAAATATAAACAAACTAAGTTTTAATAGTTTGGTTGAGTAGTTTTCGGTTTATTGGTGGAACCTTACATTTACTTTGATAAATAAATGCTGTGTTGTGAAAATTATTTCTCTGTATTAGTGATTAAAAGTTGCACCCTAAAGCTTAAATGATTTCCCTTGCATTGAGACATATCTTTTAATGATTAAATCAAGATAATGAACAGTAATCCATCTCATAAATCCTGAATGATACAAAATCGACAACATGGCAAGTGCAAACACCTAGAAAAACCTAGTCATCAGGTAACACATAGAAAAACGAACAGTGATCAAGGTCTTAAGTCCCAAACAGAATACAAAACAAGAATTGGGCAAACACGGTCCCCTGGATACACCGGACAAATAAAAAGAAAAATAACATATCTCATTAATACTTACATTTACACTGAAAATCCTCTAGACACATCCACTTCCTGTGGAAATTTCACAAGGCTCAAACTAGTCTCGAACTGGCTATGTTGAAGTCTCGGAGCAGCGAAATTCGTAATACTCTGATTTATGGTCTAATTAACACCGATAAAGAATATGTTCCAAACACGTTAGTAGGGGTGCCAGAGGTGGGATCTGGTGTCTAGGAGGAGTAAGCATCCCCTGTCGACTGGTCACATCCGTCGTGACTCCTATCTCTTAATTAGGTAGTCGGAACATCCGTAGCTGAAAATCAATGAAAAGAACACCCTAACTACTAGTATGAAACACGTGTTTGCAAAAACGATATTTATTGTAACGTCCATAGAATTTGCAAATTGCTGACTTTGAACAAGACTGTTGAGACCCACGCAGTGACACCCTCTTGTATATCAGTAGTTTCCCTGATTTTAAAATATGATCATATGCAGAATAATTGCTTTGATATATCGAATCAGTTGAGACACATACGCATCACATTAACACAGGTATGAGAAGTTTTGAGATAGAGGAACGGAAGTCACCTTGTTCATTATAGTTTGGTGGGAGAGGGGGGTCATTAACATTTGTGTTCAGCACAATCTTTGAATATGAAGTACTGTACAATCATTTCAATTCGTAGGGTCCAATTTTCGTGGATTGATGAATTTTATATATTCTTAAAGGGGCATAGATACGTTTTGAATTAAAAATGTTCAAATTTTAGATTGCCAATTTTGATGTTTAATATGCTTAATCAAGTTATTTCTAGTGGTCAGCAAAAATTTTTGAAAGTCAGTTGTTGAGGTACAAGTAAGATACAGCGCTCACAAATCTTCGCTATGAGCCTTGTTTACGTTTACAAAAAGATTGCTTCGTAGAAAAACAGCATGAGATGTGAGAAACACTAGACACTGTTTAATTGTGTTTAGAATGAACTTCCAATTTGAAAAAAAATCTGCTTAAAATGGAACGTTTAGTAGCATATTCAATATATGTAAGCAAAATCATGACTCGGGCCTTGTTTACATTTAAGGTAATAGATGTATAATGAGCATATTTCATATCTAGTAAAATGGGTTGGTGGATTTTGTAATCATGGTGTCATTTTGAAGGGTTCGTCGAATAAAAATGTTCCACCATAGGATTTTTCAAAATTTTGATAACTGCTTGATATATTTCACCCAGAACTTTACATTGACGTCTATGGGAATAGCTATTTTTATCTATTATTTTTCAAAAGAATTATATTTTCATAAAAATCTCTTGGTAAAAAGTTGCATACACTTTCTTTGTATGGAAACATGAAATGAAATTAATCATTTACCACGTACATTTTTAGAAAATTTGATTTTTCTTATTTTTACAAAGGCAGATAACTCTTGAAAAAAGTTTCAAGTCCAAAAAGGTCGGCTTATCATTAGCTACCAGTCATATGAATTTCATCTACTTCACTTTCACCATTACTTAATTATAGACATTTATGTTGATAATAATATCTTTAAAATTCTTCATTTTCCCTTCATTATACATCTAATACCTTAACAAAGAATTGTAAGTGCTGTATCACTTGGAAGTCAGCAGATGACGTTAAACATTTTCCTGACCATTAGAAATACCTTAAGCAAGCATTGTAAACATTAAAATTGGCAATCTAAATTTGAACATTTTTAGTTAAAACGTGCCCATGCCCTTTATGAAGAGATAACTCTGGAATGCCTCTCTTTGTCTTTATTCGTTGAGGATGTAAATTCCTCGAAAATTGAGCCACCGCGAATTAAAATGATTTCACAGTAGATGTGAAAGACTCGGCGATGTCTTTTATTTCGAGTTCGTTGTAAGTAGATAAAATGCCGTTGATCTGTCTATTAAAATGTCGATTTGAAGGTTATAACAGGAATTGGATAAACTTTCTCTCATGAAATTACAAAGACATTCAGCTAATAGAGGAACACAACTTGTGCCTATGGGAATTGTATGAGACTGTTGGAAGACGTGATATGATCTCCACAGAAGTTTATATATTGTCAATGAGGAAATTCCAAATATCAAAGTAAGCGTAGGTAGAATCAGAATTGTGTTTGAGGAAGTACACTTTTGGATAACTGTTCACACGATATGAACATTTCCGAGCTCCATGTTAAATGCTGGAAGAAACATTTTCTTCCATAACAAACTGAATTTGTTGTGGTATTTGCAATATTTAGGAAAATGTTTGGAAAATTTATTTCCTTCCATAAAATTTTCTAGAATTAATGTTAACTCTCAGAGAAGTCGTTTCTAAGCCGATTGCTCAACTACTAGCTTTCTATTATACACGGTATGTAATTGGTACTTAGTGCTAACACAGAGTTTGCCAGCTATGCATTTTATGCCATAATGTATATTGGTCTGAATCTTTGTTAGCATCCCCCAAATTACTGCATTAATATAGAAATCGATTAATTGTGTTAATGTGTACAACGAACATAAGAAGGCGATCGAATCCCCCTTTAGCCTAAAATCCGATTACTTCGGGGAACTTCGGAGATCTTGCATGACAGAAACGGCAATTTCCATAATCTGAACATAATTGACTTTTCCGGATAAGTAGCCTTGACTTTCATCAATGTCCTGCGTTCCTTGTGGATTTCATTCTGTCTCGTAAAGGAGTAATTAACTTATAATAGTACGTTAGCAAAGGCAACAGAATACAAGGAAGAGCGAATTGTCTGCGCCCTTTTGTCCCATTGTCATGTGACATTGGGCACGTTATATTGTATATCACTTGATGGTGATGGTCACGAAATAACATATTCTAAAAATATGTTGTGCCAAAGGAAATCTGAAATGTGGTATTTTATTTCATTTTGTATTCAAACGTACATACCTTTAATTTCTAGATGAAATAATATATTGTTGCTTGACCTGAATTAAGAATGAGTGAATATTCATTTGTTAGCATAAGATGTACCTGTAAATAAATTCTATTTAAAAATTGATTCCATGAATTTTTAATATTAGAATTTGATGGGCTGGTAGGTTCGTTGCAGGATATCCTAAAAGCTTTACTAAACTGGGCCTAATGTTTAAACGTTTTTAAACTCATCATAAATTGGAATCTTGAGTAATCACTGGACCATTTATAACTGAACTTGACATAAATGATAATATTCGCTTAACCAAAAACATCGAATAAACTCTATCGTCAAGGCGGTAGCCAGAGCACTGGATGCAAAATAAAAATGCTAAAAACCTCTCAGCTTCCGGGGGCTTCGCCCGCCTACCAGAGCCTGTCTTAGACCTGCGGGGGACCTAAAGCGGCTCCCAGACCCAATGAACATGCCAAAAATTTCTCAACTTCTAGGGGTTTCGTTCCCTGGACCCCCTAGCAGGACCATGCCTGGATCACCTGGAGGCCTAAGTAGCGGCCTTCAGAACCCTTGCCCTAGTCGTCTTGTGCACCCCCAATGGAAATCCCTGGTTATGGCCACGAGCGTACATGTTTCGCACGGGCTAACACCAAATGTAAAATTATTAGTGTTTATATACCTCTTTGTAGATTGATTGATTGATTGATTGATTGATCGATTGATTATGTTTTTGTTTTACGTTCCTTCCAGAATTTTTTTTTCACTCATAGCTAGAGATGTCACAAGTAGTAGGTGAAGCGTGCCAACGCCTGCCGTGATAAGGGACCTCCATTTTTAAGGTCATATCCGAAAGACCAGTATACTGTTTCCCTCATGTATTACATATCGTTAAAACTTCTATTTTAGAAAGACAGGCTACCTTCTCTAAATAAAGAATTTATAATTAGAATGAATTCGAAATGAAATATAAAATAAAATGATTCTCTGTTAGACTGCCATATTCTTACTAGATTTGGCGACAGGTAATCTCGTTTACTTTATTTCGACTACGGGCTTACGGCAGGTGTGACCGGTCAGCAGAGGATGTTAACTCCTCCATGGCACCTGATCCTACCTTCGCTTTTGTCGGAGGTCCGTGTTACCCTACACTCGACTTTGTACATTTGTTTTTTCGGGGATTATGATTACGTTTAACACAATGTTCACTTTTTACAACAAGAGAGTAAGTTTCCCACAAAATGGTAAATTTAAACGGGTTTTCTCTTCGCCGCGTATGAGCTGGATTAAATATGACAGAACTTAAAGGATACATTTCCTATGTGCATGTGTATATTCCAATCCAGAACATTGGGACAGGGGTGGCTATAATAATTAAGACAATTCAATTTTCAACGATGTAAATTGTAAGCGCTATGGTGATTATTTAAAAAGATACCACTTGTTGATAAATTGATACTCGTGTACAAACAACTCCATACAGGCTTCACTACTTTGTTCAAAGTACATGTATGGCCTTTGGGTTCAGATTGAAACCACATTAATGATAATCAATATCAAAGTATGGATATAATATTTAGTTTAGAAAGTGAACATGAGTACATGCACTCAGAATAAAAAAAAAATCGTTTATTGGATTTTTTAAAAACTCACTGATGATTGTTTATATTGAAATGTATTACTTATTGAATATATTGTTATTTTTACAGACTCCGTCGTCCATGACACGTGTACAGGGTACACAAAGCGGCTTCCCTCCAGATTCGGTGTAATAAAAAGTCCGGGATATCCCATGAATCCCAACGGAAATCCTAACGGCTGTGTATGGAGAATACCCCTAGGACTAGGACAAAGAATTGACGTCACAATTCATTTGGCATACTCTCGTGAGGAAACCGAAGGAAGCACGTGTTCTGCTAAATTTCTGCACGTGCGTTACGTAGACTGTCGTTCCCATACAACAGTGACGGAATACTTTTGTCAAACACATGAGGTCAACATTTCACGTCAGTCGTGTGGTGACGTCACAGTACAGAGTTACTCATACTTCAAAGGAGAAGACAGAGGCAATAGGTTCCTTGTGTCATACGAAGGTATTATTGTGATACTGTGTGACGTAGGGCTCTCGTAATGTCTGACTTGTATTTCTCTAGTAATGTAGCACATGTACATTAAAATGCATAATGCGAAAAGTTTTATTTTGCAACAAATCATGGAATATCAAAAGCTTTCACGTTAATTGTATTATATAATCACTACGTTTCAGTTGTTGTGTATGATGCCAAGGGACGCTCCTACGTGCCCTACATTCTTCCATGTGGAGGGTCTTCCGGAAATAGCTTTTACGCATCCTCAAAGGACGTCCAAGATGGTGGCTATTTATCTTCTAATGACTCCACAAGTGGTATAAATATTTCTTAAACTAACTTAAGTTTTCAAATCACTTTTTAGAATTTATAAATTCTAAATTGAGAATGCATTCGAAAAATGCCTTATTTTGACTTGAATTTCCTTAAAGGTCGAACACATTATTAATGCTGGATATATGTACATGTACCTTCAAAATTGGTTTTCTTGTTGACTAGGAAATGGAACAGTGATAGAATATTCTTTGAATCCTGAAAAGTTCTCCCTTATTCTTAGTAAGTATCATGTAAATCAAACTTGCATTGTATTGGTTGATTATTGATTATTTATTGTACGTCCCACTCGAGAATATTTCACTCATATGGAGATGACACCATTTCCGGTGAAGGGTTGCAAAATTTAGGCCTATGTTCAGCACTCGGGGTCTTTGAGCAAGGAGGGATCTTTATCGTGCCACACCTACTGTGACATGGGGCCTCGGTTTCTCTGGTCTTATCCGAAGGAACGCCCCATTCAGTCGCCCTTACTACACGCAAGGGGATGCCGAGGACCTATTCTAACCCGCATCCCACGGGTCACATTGGAATTGTATAAAATAAATACAGTGCTTCCTCGATATATTGCCAACTTTTGTCCAAAACCAATATTTGTTCAATAAAGCAAGGGTAGTACTATAACGAATTCATCATTGCTGACCATTCAAATAGCAGTCAAAAGAAATTCAGTTTTGCAATTTATTTGGGCTACATTCTGTATAAATATATTGATAATCTTGAGATTTTTAAAATGCAGTTATTTGTAATGAACCGGGCCCCCTGAATACCTTGTCCAGCTCAACACACTTCACCTCACCATCTCAAAGTACAGGTGTGATAACGAATGAATATTAAGTATCGAGGGTAAACCCTATAAAGCTTGGCCATTTGTTTGTAAAAAAAAAACAAAAAAAAAAAAAAAAAAACCTGAGATGGCATATGGCATTCTGCGGGGTTGGCGTTATAACGAGGATGTCAACATGGGTAATAATTTGTACTTAGGATTTGCTACATGTATCAATAAGCAGGGGTGGCGTTTTAACGGGAGGGGGAGGCTATATATCGAAGGAACACTGTACATTTTAATCAAGCAAAACAAAGAGTGTAATATATGATATAAAATGCATGCGTGTACATATAGAGAGAGAGAGAGAGAGAGAGAGAGAGAGAGAGAGAGAGCATGTATATTTACTTACTTGTGCTTTTCTTTCCAGAAATAGTGATGATCAACTTCCTTCTGTTTATCCTTGCCTTTATATTAGTAGTATCAATCTGCCTTGTTTGTTACAAGTAAGTATACAAACGTTTATTTCGATAATATAAACTTCAAAATCAGTGTTTACTATACATATAGAATCAATTTATAGAAAGAAAATAAAGATGGATACTGCAACTTTTTAAATTTGAAGAAATAACAATATCTAATTCAAAGTTTATATTGCAAATGAATGGGTTCTATGCAGCTGCAGAACTATAGCGTTATGGTTTTATATCTTTGTCTGACCATAATGGTACAGGTCTTCCCAGACATTTTGTGCAATTTATGGCGCAGAATATTCTAAATAGAGAGAGCAAAACTAACAAACAAAAATAAATGAGAGATGACATCCGTGTCAAGAGCTGGGCACCGTTATAAAAAAATATTTATTTTTTTCTTTTTGTTTTTTTTTTAATCAAGACTGTAATGCATTTTCTAAAAAGTGTTTCATAATTAAAACATACGATTTTTCACTATTCTTTATTAATAGTTCATTGAAATGTATTCAGTGTGCATTTTGTTGCATTCGATATGCATTTAAGTTCATTTTGATGCTCATTTGGGTAAATAGACGCACCCCTCCCCTTTAAAAGGTCATGGCTGTCGAGTGTCAGGAGATTCAAAACAATCGAGTTTATTGGCTATGAAGGGTTAGGAGGGGATGACATATACAGGTTGATAATATAATATGTATAGAATTAGGAAATGAAAAGAGTTTGATTGACCAATGCCGGAAAGTGGAGAAATACACCATCAACCGTGCGCAGAAAATTCTGCGCAATAAATTGCACAAAATGTCTATGGGAAGACCTGTAGCGTTATGGTCAGACAAAAATATAAAACCATAATGCTACAGTACTGCAGTTAGGTGCTATGTATCTTACAAATAAGTCAATATTTTTCCCCAAACTACGTATATTTTGAAGCAATTACAGTGGTACATAACGCAATGTAAATCGGATAGAATAACAACAATTAACAATGTCTAATACGCCGGCATTCTTATTACAAGAATATTGTAAGAGAGAAATGTTAAACTTGGAATTTTTATTCTTCATTTGTACTGGAATATTTAGTAACTGGAGTATATGTGATGTGCTTTTACAGAGCTTTAATGCATGTTTGTTTGGTTCAGATTAACGTTCGATAACTCTTGCATTCACCTTGTGATTTACTGGGTTTCATTGCATTTTAATAAATTAATGAATTTCAAAACAAAGTTTAAATGTAACATTAAAATATCTAGCACAAATATTTGATATATGCTAGTGAATCACACTTTAATCGTGGAAATGAAGAAATGTAGTGTAGATTTCGAGAAGTATGAGCAGGTGTTGGTTTTCAATAGGAATGTTGTCATAGATACTGTTGATTTGGATTCTTTGACTGTACTTTTAACTTCTGTATTACAACCGTTTATACTGGATTTTTTTACTGTACTTTAACTTCGTTATTAAAATATCGTAATGGCAAAAGCTACAGGATGATGTAGATTTCATTTTAATATAAATACCACGTTAATAGTATTTCAAAGGTTTTAGATAAACTTTCTTCACGACCCGAATTCTGTTTTTATAGAACACGCCAAATGGACAGACAAGGTGATTATCAGATATCTAAAGACGGAGAAAAGGCTGGCACATCTAAACAGAATGGTGTGGAAGAAGAGACTAAAGTATTACTCAGAGAAAGCAATGAAACCACTGTATCAAATAAAGCTAGTAATTATTACCCTGGAGTTCAAAATAGAAATACATACGATGGGATTTACAATGAAATCAAATCGGAGGATTTACCAGGTGCACAAGAAATCCATCTGAGAAAGAAGAAAGACCCATACGCTTCATACGATAGTCTGGACTTTGACAGTGGAGTAGGAGCGGATATGGTCGGCGGAAGAAGGTATAGTGCAAGATGTTCGGCGGAAGTAGTTGTGTCGAGTAACCTTCCGCCAACTCCACCACAGACGCCACAAGAACAGAACACAGTTCAATATGGTATTAAAGACAATCAAATTATTGTTGGGGAAGATGGTGTTCCCCATGTGAAAATCAATAATGATTTTTACGCAATTGTTCAGAAATCTAAGAGCCTTCCAAATGGCACAGGTAATTCTCATCCCGCAAGTTCTTTTGAGGTGGAACCACACGACAAGCAAGTCAATGGTACCACTGGGGGGCCCTTCTCATCATCAGGGGTGTTACCTCAGCATGATTGCATGCTACATAATGACGCTCATTGTAATATCCCCCCTTTTCCTAACCTAGATAGCTATGATAACCTCCATCTTGACAACATACAATCCTCATCGACCGCTTAAGTCATAAGCGTAATGAAACAATTCATAATATTTGTATGATTTTATCTCTAGTCCAATAGATAGCCTAGCCAGCGAAACGAAATAGCGCCGTCAGTTTTACTGAGCAACTGTTGGAAGTTGTGGACCGGTCCATTGCTAAACCTAACGAAATATAATTTGATATTTCTATAATGTCCACGACATTGTTTCAAATTCTACAGTAATGAATGCCAACAATAAAGTATTTGATGATTTTTTCAAGCATGATAGGACCTGACAAAGAGCACCTTTCATTGATTCAAGTGCATCCCCTTTTTAAAATCTATGTGTCTTGTCAGTATCTGAAGCCTTGAAATGCTTTTTTGTTCGAATATCACAACGATTATTCATTCTCGGCAAGGAGAGATGTTTACACACGGATTTACAACAGGATGGTAATAGTTTCTGGATTACATAATTATTTATTTAAGCAGTTCGTGATTTTTTTTTCATTCTAACCAGGAAAATTTAAAATCAGAACGTATATGAATCTTGCCAGGTTTACCTATTATCAAGTGCAATATAAGTGCCAAATAAATGCTTTAAACAGATGTGTTGGGTTTTTTGTGATCATTTGAAATTAGTAAGGAGTGATGATACAGTATGGATGAAAAGGCAAAGATAACGAACAGTGATCTCGTAAGTCCTAAACAGAATACAAAACAAGAGTTGGGCAAACACGGACCCCTTGATGTACCAGAGGTGGGATCAGGTGCATATGAGGAGTAAGCATGCTTTGTTGACCGGTTACCCCCGCCATAAGCCCATTGTCTTGATCAGGTAAACGAAGTAATCCGTAGTCAAAATCTGTATAAAGAATGACTTAACGATTGCTACAACAGACGTCTGACAGTTGATCCAATGGTACACCATACTGGCAAAATAGATTGTGATGTCGACCATAGAATATACGAAATGCTGCCATTAAATGTGACTATTGAAACCCCTTCAACATCATGTTTGTTAGTATTCTGCCTCGATTCAAAAGCTAATCATAGGCAGAACAAGTTCTTGCCTATCGAATAAGCTGAAAGAGATACACACCATATGCAGTTGATGATGTGCAGATGTAAATTGTATGGATTTCATACATCCTGAAAGTTACAATTGCTTCAGTGTTGTCAAATCCAACCCATCTCTGGACACTCGCAGCCATCCATTCTTACTCTAATCTCCCCCATGGCAGATTTAGTCGAGTTTCTACGCCTTCAAAATATCGTGCTTTGACTTCCCAAGGCATCCAATCAAATTGCGCCATTTATACCTGTTCGGTTATGTAAGTCTGATCCTTGTAGTCGGCTTTGCCACTAATTTTGCCCATAAAACAAAGACGTACAATTTTAGGAGAAAGATTCTGAGTTTTTGACCAGTTACTAGATAAAAAGATTATGTCGCCACCCAAATGATGAAAGAGGGCAGTGTATCTGTTATCTGTGGAATGTGCTGGAATAGACTGAACAAATTCGGAAAGATTGAGCATGACATAAAAACCAAAGTAAATAATTGTTCACTCGAGTGTTTCCGTCAAGAGCGATAACTCGCATTATCCGTTAGATGGCAATTCAGTCGCGACTAAATCTGCCAAGGGGGAGATTAGAGTAAGCAAATCGGACACTTGGCTCGCGAAGGTGCTTCTGGGAATGAAATTGAATTTTTTCAGAAATATATTTAATTATCGTGACGAATTTATTTGGTGTCGTTGGAAGTTTCGGAATACTTTTAACATATTTCATTCTTCCTCGACCTTTACTTTATATTCTATAGGCTTGCAGAGATTTTTCGTAGACATCTGCCATTGCAAAGAATGTGATGTATGGATACTTCTACGTTTATTATGTCATCGATTATCTTTAGTAGTTATAGATGTGAATAGTTATAGGCATGAAGATGGATCTGCTTTGCGACCGGGAGATCAGGAATTCGAGCCCTGTTCGTATCATGGCCGTGTCATACCCAAGACTTGAAAATAAGTAGTGATTTCGCCTTCGTCAGACGCTTGCCATTTAGAAGTGGGAATCGTGAATCTTTCGGATACGACCTTAAAAACGGAGGTACCGTGTCATGGCAGGCGTTGGTAGAACCATCACTGCTACGCCCTGAGCGCTAAGCATGGGTCTAAGTTTGTGGTACTTCACCTACAACTGAAGACGTCTTAATATCAATGAACCATTCTCGATGCGCCGTAAAACAAACAAGCAATCGATCAAGTCATTCTTGGCAAGAAGGTCATTATCATTATAAGACATTGAGGGTCCTTTTTGTGAGAAACAGCTCATTATCAATGCGGTAACGATGATGCAAATATTACATTGATTGCTTTATCAAATGAAAAAGCGAAAATAACAAGCCGTGATCAATGTCCCATACAAAATACAAAACAGGAGTTGGGCAAACATGGACCCCTGGATACACCAGAAGTGGAATAAGGTGTCTAGGATGAATAAGCATTCCCTGTCGACTGGTCACACTCGCCGTGAGTGAACCCATTGTCATGTCTTCATCAGTTAAATGGAGTATTCCTTAGTCAAAATTCGTTTATAGAAAACGGCTGAACAAATTTGCTATGAAAAACGTCAAACAGCATTTTACCCAATGGCAGGCCATACTGGCAAACCAGATCGTTATAACGACCATAGAATTTGTGAAATGCTGCCTTTAAACGTGACTGTTGAAACTCCTGCAACAGCAACCTGTTTGTAAGTAGTCTGCCTCGATTCCAAAATTAAGCATACACAGAACAAGCTCTGGTGTATCGAATAAGTTGAGAGACATGCACATCATATGCAGGTACATGTAATAATGGCATGTTGCTACATAAATATCGGAAGTTGACGACGGAGAAGCTGAAATCGTCCAGTTTGTCATAAAGTTCAATTGTTCTCTCTAACGTGGCCACCAAAATCTTGTATCGCATTTGATATTCATTTTCATTATCTAAATGATAAAAACATTACTAAGTTTAGTGTTTGATGCATGCCTTTCTCGAAATCCTTAATGGTAGAGTATTCTCCCAAACAAGGAAACGCTATCAGAAAATTTCACTTTGTGAAATGTACGAGATGTTCCGGACACAGGTAAAAGACAAATTTCGGAACACCTCGTACATTTCCCAAAGATGTATTACACGGATATATTGCTTCCCAAGTACAAAAATAATTAAAACAAAAATCAATGGCATAAACGTCACAATTGGTCACATATAATGGGTTCAAATTTACCTTTAGACGATTTAAAATCCCTCAAGCTCTCTCGTTTCATAAAACTACCGTGGGAATGGTAGAAATCAATGAATATAATAAACAAGAAAGGTAAACAAATTAGATAAACTAAATCCTATTGCTTTTGCATTTGGGAAGCAATTATCATCTCCATTCAACCTTCAGGTCAAGCAACAATATTTACAGTTTAGTTCAAAGGTTGTAGCAAGCATCTTCTCCAGAAATGCATTTCACCTTTGTTGGATTTTCCTTCTGGCTGCAGAACTTGTAAAATATGAATGTAGATCAGCCATATATTACAGACATCCTTAATCAATATCAATAGTGTAAAGTCCAAGGTAAATCAATCACTTTTTGATTGGATCCGAAACCATATTGGTTTAGGCGAACAGACCACGCTGAAGAAAGCAAAACTTCATTTTGAAATTGTTAACTTTGAAAATTCCTTAACACAAAAAGGCGAAGTTAACATTGTGTCAAACGTAATCATAATCCAAAAAACATATACAAAATCAAGTGTAGGTCAACATGGACCTCCGACAAAAGCGAAGGTAGGAGCAGGTGCCATGGAGGAGTAAGCATCCTCTGCTGACCGGTCACACCCGCCGTGAGCCCATAGTCGAAATAAAGTAAACGGGATTACCCGTAGTCAAATCTAGTAGTAGAGATCCTTAACAAATATTTACTAATAAATATTATGTTGTCTCTCTTTGGCAAACTAAATTGGGTGTCTGTGAAACATATAAATTGTGTCGAGTAGAACGACAGATAAGCAAACCAAATATATATTGAATCAACAACCTTGTTGGCTATTCAAGAGTACTTTAACCATAAAGTATATTCTGGGAGAGCTCTTAACACTTAAACACTTTGTAATGACTCGCTAACAGTTATTTCTGCACGAGATCGACTTTTGAGTAAGATTTCATACCTTCGGGCACCTCCCCGATGCTGCTTGAGAGCCTCAAATGGTCACCGGTCGGCCATGTTTTGTGTCCGGTCGGTGACCAGGCCAAAATGGCTAAAAATCATGCCGGGAGTACATCCAAAGCCTAATCGGAAGGGATTAATTGTGACCAAAGCATTAAGTTATACAGATTCACGTCGGTGCAATGAAACATACATGTATATGTACATGTACCTGTTCATGGTCTGTTGGATTGGAAATAGAATTGTGCCTTATGTTAGGGATGACAGTCCCTTCTGGGAATGCGAGAGACCGTACTGGCGTAGTCATGTTCTCTAAAGAGTTGACTTATTCGAAGCCGCTTCATCGATCTTAAACCTCAAAACCGGACATTGGTCCAATTTTAATCGGATTCCAATAAATGACTGAAGTAGACAACTGGAGGCTCAGGAGTGACACATTTATTGCATGTTATCTTGTTTATTTATTTTATTTTATATGAACCATCTTGCTTCATTTCATTTATTACGTCCGCCAAAAAGGTTATAAAATCGGAGTCGTTTATGCATTTGTCTGTGAGCAACTTCATGCAAAATCCAATGGTCAGATCGCTTTGAAAATTGGTACACAGCCCAGCAGGCAAAATTGGTTGTTTTTACGTTGAAAAGACGTCAGGTGTACGTTAGATTGACGTCTTTTCTTGGTTGTATTTGCAAGTTGTTTTTACGTCGTTACCTGACATCTTTTCAACGTCTTATCCTGGACGTTTTCAGGGCATAAATTAATATGTCACCTATACGTATTTATGATGGAACTGACGTCAGAAAGACGTAAAAATAACGTATTTTTGTGACGTCTACGACGTAGACACCGCTTTTTGGAATCAATAAGACGTAAAAATAACGTACAATGTAGTTTTGCGACGAAAATGACGTATGAAAAGGATTTTTTCCGATATGTTGACCCCCCCCCCCCCCCCCCCCCCCCCCCCCCCCAAAACCCCCCCAACCCCCCCCCCCCCCCCCCCCCCCCCCCCCCCCCCCCCCCCCCCCCCCCCCCCCCCCCCCCCCCCCCCCCCCCCAAACAAAAATAACAAGATTTCAACCTAAAAAAGGACGTCTTTTTGACGTCTTATGTCTGCTGGGAGCTAGATGTATCTTGGTCTTAGTAGGAACCCATTCAATTTTGGTGGCGATCCAGATCCAGGATCTAGAAGATTTTAATGTAACCTTGGAGGAGGTCAGAAATCTCGTATTCCTCTTGTTTATTTTTATTACCGTATAGCCTCTGATATTCTCGCACCTGAAACTTGTTGCTTGCCTAATAAATTTTACGACTTATTCCACTTGTCCTTGAGGTGTTTGTCTATTCCAGCTTATATTGTACATGTAATCTGCATGTAACCCTGATCACATTACTTTCGAACACGAAACGTAAGTCAATATAATTTATACAAGGTTGAGGCGATCCACTAACAATCCGGATTGGAATGTAAAAACAAAATTAAAACGAAAAGAGAAATTATTCAACTGAGGCGAGGAAACTTTCATCATAGTGAAAGTAGCGATTTAACAATACATGATTGAATGTCTTATGTGTATGACATATTTCAAAAACAATGTCCAATTAATGAAAAATATTTTTTTTTAATGATATGAACTGTATTTTCGTTTTATGTAAATTAGTTCCGAAAACTTATATTTACATTAATTTTGTGCATCGATTCGAATTACATTGAATATAAGCAGTATCAATATTTGCAAAGAATAATTAGATAAAAAATATTTAATGATAATGAAGGATGCAAATTCCAATACATTTATATTTTACATTGTAGTATGTGCAAAAAGTCTGAACTGGCTGAAAACAAATACATCTTGTGCAAAACATGAACGACTGTATCCAGATGGGAAGTCAAAGATCCACAACTCTTCATAACGTTTTATACTGCTTAACTGGGGTTAGACAATTCAGGTTCTTCATTGTATCTCATAGCTTTAAGCTAGTCAATACCAGTATGAATGATTGTGCATTCTGACATATTTAAGATTATCACGCAGCTGAACATAATTATGTAATACAAATTCAAGCCTTTTGCCTGTGTGGTGTTAATTTTCTCCCGTTTCCTCCTTTTTAGAAAAGTGATGGATATTGATTTGAGAATATCTAATGAAATGTTTAATGAAATTGGATAAAACTTGACACAATAAATCAAAATGAAAGAAAATGTGTATGTTGCCACTTTAATTAAGATGTCAGACATACAGAAACAGAAGTATAGGTCAACATAAAAAAAATCGCACATTTTAAATATTTTTTTTAAAACAAAATTTAATAAAATGAATAAAACTGATAAATTTTCAATGTAAACAGTTTCAAAAAACTGCTTATTTGTGTATATACATGAACTAAATGTGCTTATTAGGGAAATCATTAGGTAGAGGAAGTATACTGTACCACCATAGGAGATTTTGCCCTTGACAATTTTTTTTTTCGTTATAAATACATATGATTAT
Source organism: Ostrea lurida (assembly GCA_903981925.1). Classification (NCBI taxonomy): domain Eukaryota; kingdom Metazoa; phylum Mollusca; class Bivalvia; order Ostreida; family Ostreidae; genus Ostrea; species Ostrea lurida. The sequence goes on from CAJDSM010000069.1 coordinate 53,930, forward strand.
CTATCGAAAATATCAACTTTTTTATTGTCAATAGTTTATTAAGTATTTATTATATCCAGTGAATAGAATTATTTCTATCATGTGCAACGTTTAATGTGATAAATATTTTTGAAAAAAAAAGCTTATGACAACACACAGAAGGATTGTATGTTAAAATTTGAACTTTTTAAAAAATAATATCCTACGTCTTCCTTCCAGTTCTATTTAGGTTTGTTATGAATCATCTTTAATTTGGGACGGGGTGGGGGTGGGGGCATAATCTATAATCTATGTATTTCAGGTCTGATGGTGTATGAAAATTGAGTGCACACTTTAGAAAAGCAATGAAGAATCAATGTACCAAGTTTGTGAATTTCGCACCCCAAATGTTCTAAATGTAGTGTGGGTCCAAAATAGTCATATGGTGCTAAAATAAGACGCATAGAGTCTTTCAGCCGTATGAGCATTTTCGAGAGGATTTAAGAAATGACTCATATTTTTTCGGCTGATCCAGGTATCACCGAATTTTGGACGGTAAAACTGCATCAATGCAATAAAGTTTTACCGTTCAAAATTTCGGTGATATAAGAAATGAATCTTATATTTTTTCGGGTGATGCAGGTATCACCGAATTTTAGACGGTAAAACTCATCAATGCGCGAAGCGCATTGATGAAAAGTTTTACTGTCTAAAATCTCGGTGATAACCTGCATATCACCCGAAAAAATATAAGATTTATTTCTTATCATTTAATTTTATATTACAACAACAAAATAATGTCCATTAGACTTTACTTGTTGTTCAGGTGAGTGATCGAAAAATCACCTCAGGTGAGTGATCGAAAAATCACCTCAATTTTTATAAGGTGTTTTAACCAATGAGAATCGGCGCTAGGTGATCACGTGAAATAGAATTAAATGATACCTGAATCAGCCGAAAAAATATAAGAGTCATTTCTTATCATTTAATTTCATATTACCCCGACAAAATAATGTTCAATCAGACTTTAATTGTTGAATTAAATAACCTAGATACTGTAATATCGTCGCTGAAATGCACGTCCATGTATGAGGAGCCAACAATGTCTCTAAAGAATAGAAATAATTAATATGTGGACACAATCCCTTTTCTTTTTTACAACTGTACTTAATGTGATGGCGTATACATCACTTGTTTGTCGTCTGCAGATGACATAACGATGTAAGTGAACGGAAATGTACATGTATAAGGGATTTTGGAATACTCGGAGACGTACATGTACCATGATTCTGATATTGAGCCTTGTAGTGATAAAAATTAAACATCGAGATCTCGACAGCAGATAAAGTACCTCGGCCTCGACTTGTGATTTTTGATTCGGTGGACAATTAGCTGCAATAATGTAGCCCTCTCGATTTTTTTTTTTTATTCTGACGTTCACGTTTACTGCACCATTACGGAATCTATGTTGTACCCCCCCCCCCGAAAAAGGGTTGGGGAGAAATTTTCCAAAGAAACCACATTTTCATGAATAGACGATCGATAGTACTGTGCTCAAGCCAGTCAAGGACTGCCCATTTTACTCACCGAGCGAAAAATTAGTAAAAGTTAATAATCTAATTTAGCAAGATGGCAACAAAATATAAAACATCTGGTTACTTAACTAAAGACCCGTGTCGATTCCCATTAATTGTGAATGTGATAGAAATTGCCAATTGGACTGTGTGGGAAACTTACATGGTATCATTCAATACCAGGGCGGCTAAAGGAGCTATGATCAGAATGAAAGGAAATTTGACTAAATATTGAGATGAGGTAAGATTTTAATTCTATCCGCAGCAAATAGCTTTCAAACTTCACCAAGTGGCTGTATGCGTTTCGTGGTAGCCATTACAAAAGTGGTCAATAAAGTAGTTCCGGCTTTACGAAGGTAGTTCATGGAAAAATCATCCTAATTTTCAAAAGGTGTTTTAGCCAATGAGAATCGCCGCTAGGAAATCACTTAAAATAAAATTAAATGGTTTGTGTTTGAAGAAAACATTTTGTTTGATACTACTGCTGAAAATTAGAATTTAGCTCCGATATGCAGAACAAGAAAATTATTATATATTTCATAACCCTTGGGGGCAAGTGAAACTTTTGATTAATATTTATTTGACCAATTAATTAAAGTTTGTGGTCCTCTTACTAAAATCTGAATATCATATTCTATGGTATTTATATGTATACACTGTCTGAGCATGTACAATATTGTCAATTATCTAAGCTCAAGCTCTCTCTCTCTGTCTCTCTCTCTCTCTCTCTCCTCTTGTCTCTCTCTCTCTCTTCTCTCTCTCTCTCTCTCTCTCTGCTCTCTTCCTCTCTCTCTCTCTCTCTCTCTTGTGCTTTGTATTTTGCATTTCAGCTTTTTGATTGTTTTTTTCTCCTTGCAAAAATGCTGTTTTAAGAGATTAGAAAGCAAAATTCTTGTAATTGCATGGTTAGGTACATGTATATGGACCAGGGGCAGATCCGGAAGATTTTGAAGGGAAGGTGGGGGGAGGGGGGGTCTGCCATTAATTTGGTTTTCGAATAGTAGTTCCATCCTTAATTACGTTATATTTGTCACTTTTAGCAGCATTTTCTGACTAAACGGTTGGGTTAAAAATCAACACACACACCCCTCTGGATCCGCCACTGTCGATATGCTATACATGAAAAGAATGCGTTTAAATGTAGATTTACACTTGTACTTTTCCTGACAGAGGACTATTGCCTAATCATACTAGGTATAAGGAGTTCCACATGAGAGTATGTCGTATAGATTTAGAAAGTTATCATGTTGGCAAACATCAAGAGGGCTGTGAGATTAATCTCGTTCTCTCTGAGTGACAGGTCTTAATCATGTGTAAACAAGGTATCAAATGACGTGACCTAGATCGGCACTATTTATGTTTGTGAAATTTGAAGAGATCGAATCCAATCCAATGGTAAACGATTTCTGTCTTCAACAAAAAGAGATTTGGTTTATTGCTTCGACCCCACCTTTCAATTGGCATGTATACGTTATGAATAATGCTGTGTATCTATCAGTAATTTCTTTTAAAGAAGTTGAATAAATCGGCCCCCCCCCCAAAAAAAAAAGGAAGAAAGCCAAAAAAAAAAAAACCAAACAAAATTATCCCCCCCAAATGTATATGTATATACATGTACACAACACGACCCTCCCCCCCCTAATTTAAAACAACAACCCCTTAAAAATAAACAAAAAATATAAAACAAAAACAACCAAAAAAAAAAAAAACAAACAAACAAACTACAAAAAAAAAAAAAGAAAGAAAGAATAAAACCAAACATCGATTGACATTTAGTTCATGCAATCTATAATAACATAGTAATGTATATATATAATATATATATATAATATATAATATATATATTATTAATATATATAATATATATATATAATAATATATAATATATTATAATAATACTTTTATATAACCAAAACAATGATAAAGAAAAAAAATGAAATATCTTAAAAGTATCCAATTACGTCCATAATTCAATGAAGTAGTATACGATGGTAATTTTAACTATTTACTTTAACAGTCTATAAATCATGCTTTCCATTTATAGATTTAAAATTGATTCAAGTCCTCGAAATCTCAAATTTTGTTTGATTGCAATCAACACAGAGCACATGTTAAATATCTGTTACATAACGGATATTGTTGCCTGTGAGCGTGTATATACTAGAGTAGTACATATGGCGCACACTGTAGTAGTAAACGCGTGGGAATCCCCGGCTTCGTACAACACTTCCTGGTTAAACCACATACTGATCGTCTGCTAGGGAGAGAGAAAAATGGGAGATAATGGAGCGCCACGATTAAAGTAAGTGGAAAAGTTTAACAATATTTAGAGCTGAAAATCTCTCTTTTTTTCAGAGAGAGAGAGAGAGAGAGAGAGAGAGAGAGAGAGAGAGTATGAACATAGTTATATTTTGTCATTGAATTTCTGTATCTACGAATACCCAATTAATGATAAATATCTGCTCTTCAAGGGAAGTTTGTAGACTGGCCGAATAAATATATCTTGTATGAACATTTTACAAATAATTTAGTTACTCGAATGAATGAACTGAAGTTTTAATAATATCGATCCTTGGTTAAAATTTATCTAGATCTTGTGAGGTCAAGTTCTGAAATGACTGCACCAAATATATATATATATATTTTTAAAAATCTGAAAGTTCATGATCAGTACCTTAATCTGATATCACAATATTTTTTTTCTGAGAAGAATTAAATTTCTTTTAATTTTTGTACCGTGCGAAGCGACTCTGTTGACCATAGTGTTTAGTAACTAGTGCGTGTACAAATCGTCTAGATACCTTGTTTACAAGTTCTGCCCCTAACGCCATAAAACCAGAAAGTCCGTGAAATTTACATACAAACTACACAATGTCATCGTCTCAATATCATAAATAAGTTTCTGGTACCATACACGAGCTTCGGTGACAATTTGACGTCATTGACAGTAGCTTCACAGCTTCTATATATAGGAACTAGGAATTACGCTGATGCGCACTGAATCTACGCTTTTACACAGTCCCACTGGGCTACCTACAGACATGTTTTTATACGATAGACGGTGGTAACCTGAATCAATAAAACAAATGATCTGTGTATATGTATATATAAAGTACAGTGTTTCACTAAAACAATAATTTGGATACATACGCGTCACCACAGTATTCTAAATAAAAACAAAGGTCGCCTGCAATAAAATCATAATTCGTGGTACAATTAGAACGTGTCTTTTACCATGAAAGTTGACCACAGACAGTGGCGGATCTAGGATTGGAAAGGGGGGGGGGGGCGGTCGTTGAAAAAGTGCCAATAGCTTAAGGTCTGGGATGAAGCCAAAGGGGGGCCAGGGGGCGAAGCCCCCGGAAGCTGTCGGGTTTTAGAGCTTTTAAAGTTACTTTTAGAGGTTAATTTAGCTATACATCTATACATGATAATTAAGTTGGTCACCAAAAGGGGGTTCCGGGCCCCCTGCCCCCCCCCCCCTCTAAATCCGCTACTGACAAAGTAGTCCCCATGTGCTTGCATAATTAGCAGACGACATCTAGATATTTGGAAACCATCTTATATTTTATCTATAATCTGGGTCAGTACAGTATTTAAAATTCTTGTAATATGACCGATATCGGGGTATTGTTTACCTGGAAACATTACCCAACTTCTTCGAAACGTGGAACTAAAACCATGCAGTCTTGCGTATAGATTTCCTTTAAATATAAAACGCAGGAAAATACCTACATGTGCTGTGAGTTTCTGTTTTACTTTCACGATGAATATTTTCTTAAGAATTTAAAAGACATAAGGAAAATGCCATGAAGCAGATATTCTATGATTAAGTCTGTTTAATTCAGGTAACGTAAGCAAGGAAGATACAAATTCAATACAAAAATTGAATTTCTTTCGGGCTGAAATTATCGATTATTTATCATTCCGTCACCAATGCGCGTGTCTTTTCTTTATGTCTTATTTGTATGAGGAAGTTGGTATAATAATAGTCTTTCCACAACCATTTCGTAAAAACACGTGTAATGGCCAAAACCAGAGATTGTGACCCTCTGTGCTGGACCCCAGGGGGACGATATCGTATCATATTTGGAATGGTTCATAAGGGAAAATAGCATCGTATCAGTTGGTAAATTTACAGAGGTCTATTTTTTTTTTTACACATCCTTTAATTCGCAACAAGCATCTAGGAGTTTCATGAAAGCATTTTCCTGGTCAAAGAAAAGGAAGAGAGATGAAAGAAAATTAAAAATAGGAAGTCTTTTGCGCATACTTGTCTCAGTGACCCCGGCGCCTTGGCCTTTGGGCATTAAAGGGTAGATTCCGATTCTCATTCTGTAGAATTTATTTATTGATGCAGAGTGTGTGTCAATTATTTTTGATACCCCCCCCCTCCTCTTTTAGTGGAACATTCTTCAAAACCTCCGGCTGTCAAAAGGATATTTGAAACCCTCATATCAGAGCAGATCAAACCCGCTTTATACAGTACGCTGAGGTATAGGCGTTGCACTTCATACCTTCATGTTTGTATAAATTGGCGAAGTAACAACGTGTTAAACGTAATCATAGTCTCAAAATCGAGTGTAGGGCAACACGGACCTTCGACAAAAGCGAAGGCAGGATCAGGTGCCATGGAGGAGTAAGCATCCTCTGCGGACCGGTCACACCCGCCGTGAGCAATATGAACTAATTTTAATGTTTACATTTCATTTCTGTCGAGATATTAATTCCTATTCGTATAACTTATCAAGATTAATACCCACAATATGTACATTCATGAGGAAATGGATATCATTTGACACTTTGGAAAAATAAATACTCCCGAGCTAGAGACCAAAAAGCAAACCAACCCCACCCCACCCCAAATAAAAAGAAGTAAAAAACAAAACGTCAAATACAAAATAACTTAAAAAAGAAAAAAGAAAACCACCCCTCCCCCCAAAAAAATTACATAAAAACTAATCGAAGGCAAAACAAAAAAAATATATCTGGACGCTGATCCATTCACAATTCCCACAAACTGGGAAGTAAAGTAAAGATTAATTATTTCTAAATTACACAAAATGCGGAAATTTTCGCCTAAACACAATCATGATATCGATTTTATTGGCCGTCAGGTGGCGGTCATTAGAAGCGTTATGTTTGTACAGGATTAATATGTTACTGTACAATATAAATACATTTATATACATTTGATAGTGTTTAATTTAATGATTCTTATCTAAAAAGCAATTTGTTTGTTTTTTGACGATAGAAACAAAGTTTATATCGTTGTTCCATCCAACTTATATATAGATCAACTATAATCGCTTCAATGTTCATCTGGGACTACATTGTACATGTACCTAAGGAATTCGGGATATCATTCAAAGGACAAGTTCAAATAAACCTTTGTATACCTTCTATGTATTCACATTCATTACTTTTAAATTTGTAAAGTTTGTAATGTCAATTTGATCGCTTCTGCCAATATAGAAACAAGCTAAGAAATCATCTATTGGTTTATAAAAGCGCCCAATACGATGCCAGGTAAACTGAAAGTTTGTCCTTGGACCTGTATAAGAGGTGGTTCCTGACTTTTAGAGGGGGTGTTTGACTGGGTATATCCACTGTATTTTCTGCACTGCCCTTTAGGACAGCAAGTGAGCTCAGAATTTCACTTTATACAATATTAGGTGGAAATGAACGACCAGGAGGAGAATTGATTGAGTTCGGTTGAAGATAAGAGGATTATGTGTAGAAACAGATAGTTATGAAAATATAAGAAAAAAATCAATAATTCCTCTATATTGTCAATAAATAGTCCAACCTTTTTAGTAGAAATGCAATGTATGAGAAAAAAAAAATAAATAAAGCCCTGCTTGGAATCGAACCGCGGCCTGCAGCTCAGAAGGCAACGTGCTAATTACTGAGATAACTCAGGCTAGGCATTTTAAATTTTGAATGAATTGACAAGATAATAATCTTGATAGTACTTTATTTCGATCATAGTTATCGGGAAGCGGAAGTCAGCCATTATGATGATGGCTCAGTTTACCCCAAATTTTCTCTCCTGAGTTCACACCACGTGTTGCTATATGCCGCCATATTTGTAGAGCAACAGTTCCATGGCTAGTTATATTCTTTTCCCAGCCATAGTGTAAGAATGTGTAATGGCCGAAAACAGAGATTGTGATCCCTGAGCTGGGCCCCAGGGAGGATATCATAACATATTGGGTATAGTTCGGAAGGGGATCTAATACCTTTTGGTTGTGAAAATTACAAAAGCCTGCTTTTAAAATACGCGGAAAGCAGGGTAATTTCATGATGTCCAGCATTTTCACGGATTTCCATACATGTACATGCACGACCCCACTCCCTTCAGGGGCATATTATTCAAGATCTCCGACCGTCGAAAGGATATCAAATTGAATTTATGCAAGCGTCTACTTGTAGTAAAGATTTAAGTTTGTTCAAATCATGTCTTTGGAGTGTAGGATAAGGCCTCAATAAGGAATCAAAATTCATCGGGTAATATAAGGAGGGGGGGGGGGGTCGTCTCCAGAAGCATTATATGTTAGTGCACATTCCAGTTCATACAAATCATTGTCCTACAGGGTAAGACGATGCGACAGCAGGTGATTTAACGTTTACATGCCAGTGTGTCTGTGCTACTCTGACAGAGGTGGGAATCTCGCTCCTCCCCGCTGAGACCCACGTGATCGATAGTGATTAGGTGTGAGTGGGTATTGTCATCGTCCGCTCGAACACGTGGGTCCCCTCGTCATTTCCCTCTCAAATAATGATCTTCTAGCGCCAACTTCTATGCATCAAAACTAATCTTTGGAGATTGTATAGATTGTACTGGGTATCTATAAATACAATAATGTAAGCACATATATATATTTTATATATTTTTGTTACCGGGTTCCTAGTGTCTGAAACAAACATTCACATTCAACATACAAAAAATATAAGACAAAGTAATGTTATGAATTTACATTGACCTTTTTTGCCAGTCATCATGAGTGATTATTTTATTGCCTAAAGTTTAATATGCGTGTTTACACATTATTACAATGTGTAGATGCGATGCTTCTAGTTAAATGCGTTATATTGCAACTACTGATTTATATTTATTCGCTTTGATTGAAAGCGAAAGTAGAAACAATGTCGTTTCCCCAGGACCAAATCGATCGAGATGTTTGTTCCCGATCCTTGGACCATGGCATTAAATATGTGTCATTACGCACGATAGTGTTTACCTGTGTTTATTAGATGTTTTATTATCCACCATTAGCAATATTTTAGCCATAATCCGCATTTTCAGCTCTCTGCACTTCGAATCCCCTCCAACTTTCAATATTTCGGCTTGAAGTTTCGCACTTTGTTAGGCGCTCGCTGATTGGCTAGTAATGTAAATATAAACAGCTGACGCAGTGCAATTCGCCATTTCTCCAATTTCCATAATACTTGCATTGTCCTTGTTCAAAATGGCACAAAGGGTTCAACAACCCTTCAAAGTTACAGAAGGTGAAAATTTCTTATAATAGTGTGTATCTTCTCCAGTTACCAGGGCTACAGCATATTATTCTTTAGAGCTCACATTCGTTCGCTTCCATCCTGGTTCAGTTTACCTTACATGTAGCAACGTCTGCTACCGCCTCTTCCTTTCCTGATTAGTGCACCTCCATTTCCAGATTATTGCACCTTCGTTTCCAGATTAGTGCACCTTCCTGTTGACATCTTTCCTCTTACGCGGCACATGTAACATTTTATGTACCCAGGAATATATTTTGTGCATTTACGTAGTTCCCCTGGAACAGTTGATGCATGAGGCAACCAGGAAGTTCCAATTATCTCGAATAAATACTAAATGTATTTCCATGCAATAAATCATTATAGTATTTTTGTGCACAAAGATTTTATCGTGTTTTGTTGACTGTCAGAAGGTACAGAGACCACGAAATTATTTACGAACGGAATTGCTAATTGATTTTATAAAGTTAAACCAAAGTACTAGAGGCATTACGTTACAGTATTATAAAACAAAGACAGGTTAATAGCTGCGGCCTTTCAGTCTCACTGACAAAAAAGTGTTATATTTGAATTACTGAAGTGACTAGAAAAATCTAACAAAAACCACCTGACTCAAATTTTCAACCAACCAAAATCTCCAAAATTAATCACCCATTATAAATAACGCTAATCACTAAAAGAAAATCTATGGAAATCAATTCTAGGTATAGATGTTATAAAGGGTTTGAAGGTAATCTATTGAAACTCAGAAAGTAATTAATGTACAATCATTTGCAATATTAGTAGCATTTATAAAGTTATTCAAATTGAGGTTTAAATAAAAATATTTACACTCTCATACTACCACATTTGTGTTAGACCTACCATTGAGTCAAATGCTGTCTGATGTGTTAATCCGTTTTTCATACACTGATTTGACTACGGATTGTTCCGTTTACCCGATCAAGACTATGGACTCACGGCGGGTGTGACCGGTCAACAAGGGATGCTTACTCCTCCTAGGCACCTGATCCTCTGGTGTGTCCAGGGGTCCGTGTTTGCCCAACTCTTGTTTTTGTCTTCTATTTAGGACTTGATCACTGTTCGTTATATTTGCCTTTACACATACGAAGTAAACATTTATTGTTTCTTTTCAATTTTTTTTTGCAGAAATTATTTTGCATGCTCATGGAAAATTAATATTTTATACGGTCAGTGAAATGCAACAAGCTATATGTAACCTTTTTTGACGCATGTGTCAATACTTTTAATTGCTTCTATTAATAATAGCGCAATGAAAACTGTCTAATCCGAAACCTTCACAATCCGTATCACTGGGCATTCCAACCGTTATTTTACATTCTCAATTTCATATTGTCATCTGGTTTAGTACATCTGAATTTTCAAGTGCTAATAGTGTCACAAGGTGGTGATAGTTAGGCGTAGTTTGTTCTTTCCCCATTATCTGAATGAGAAACATTCATGGTCAGAGAAACAAATGACGGGTCTTTAGCATGGTTACTGCATTTACAAAACCAGAAGGGAAAGTTATTTCTACCTTTCTGTGATCTGAACGTCAATTGCAAACATCACCAGTTCCTTCAGATGTGTAGAAGGTCACCCACCCATCTGGTGACCATGAACCCTCTATCTTGACGAGAAGAAAGAAACTACAAACACAGTTCTGGGACAAGGGCTAAATTTTAATTATCTTACCCGAACGCGCCAACTACTAACAGCAAAACAGAATGAAGTCACATTTCACAGCACTGAAGCAGTGAAGATTTGTTTTATTGTGCCAAGGTCTACGTTCTTAGGTCATATTCGAAATACCGCTTTTATAATATCGGGTACTTGGCGAAGAACAGTCACTATGTTAAACATGTCAGGTATGACATGGAAGCTGGATTAAAAATTCCACTATTTAAAGTAAGCTGCTACCAGAGTTCATTCATGCTGACCTCATCAATTCCTTGTAGAAAGAATATCCAAGGATTAGATACTTCTTCAAGAGAGGGAGTCTTTTTACAAAACAAATTCTTACACATCCTAGACAAGCAAGTTAAGGAAGGAAAATATTAGTGAAGATACAGTGATACGTGTACTACATGTACCAGTCCTGAACAATATGGTTTTTTAATTTGTGGATATTGTCTGTTAGCAACTTCATGCAAAAACTAATGGTCAAATCGCATTGAAATTGGTACACGGTCTAAGGAAGACCTCATTGAATTTTGATGGCGATCCGGATCCAGAGATTCGGAGATTCGGACCCAGAGATTCGGATCCAGAGATTCGGATACTGGATCCAGACTTTAATATAACCAGGACGGAAGTCAGAAATCTATGATCACTTTTGTGTGTCATTGATTTGTTTTGTATATCGAACAACATCTTGACACAAACTGTTTTGTCATAAGACTAAATCACTGCTTGTGTCTTAAAATACTGTTATAGTTGTAACAATATCATCTCCGATTTTAAAACAAAAATAATTTGTTGTAAAAATATGCTATTATCATATTTTAGTATGTATATTCAACCATTATTATTGACAAATTTAAAACTAAGTTAAAAATTTTATCAAAATTTAAGATTTTTGTATATAGAAATCAGTTTTTGTACGGAAGGACAATAAGGTATTTTGATTCATCCAGAGCCTCAGAATAGATTGTCTAACATAAATATTGATAACAAAAGTTTATAAACCTTTTTTCCTGTCATCGAACTAAATCGCAATTTTACAACAAACATTCCCTACACCAAATTGAAAACTAGTTTTATTTTTAGAGGGCAGGTTTTTAATGACAGATTGTTCGGTCAGAGTATGCTTACTCCTCCATAGCACCTGATCCTGCCTTCGCTTTTGTCGGAGGTCCATGTTGCCTACACTCGACTTTGTATACATGTACATGTATATGTTTTGAGTTTTGGTTTTGTTTTTTTTTTTTTTTTTTTATTTTTATTATGATTACGTTTTACACATAGTTAACTTCGCCAATTTATATGTTAACAAAAACATAATGTAATAATAAGATTATTTGTCGGGTGTTCCTTTTATGTTTTTTTTTTCGACAAATAATGTTTTAAGTAATCTAAATTCTACATACGACAGTTAATGATCATACAAATTGTGGGTAGGGACACAACGTGTAAGGGGGTTGTGGTACATACACTTTGCCACAATTGTTAAAGATCTGGCAATGGATTCAAGAGACATCTAGCCTCAAGACCATAAACTGAGAATAGACTCATCTAAATTTCACATCCTGCTAACATGAGAATTAATTTCATAAACAAATAAAATTTCTAATATATGTTTGCATTTGATTTCTTTTTGAAATCCTGTAATGGTTTTAAACATCTGTGTTCTAAATCTTAAAAGATAAAAGTAATCAAAATTTTGACTTAAGTCTATTCTCAGTTTTATAGTCTTGGGGCCAGGAGTTCTTTAGAAATGCTTAAATTTTTGTGGATGGCGTACTTAAAAAATTGTACATGGCGTAATGGAGATACAATTTTGATAAGAATGAAGTGGTGGACATAATCATCAACATGTTCATCCACCATTTATACACACATTTCAAACCTACCAGAATATGTTTACTAAATACAGACTCTAGGATAACCTAGTTCATGGCAATGCATATCCAGTGACATACGATAAAAGTGTCGTCTTTCAAGAAAGATAAAATTTTGATGTGTGAAGAGAATGCACAAACATACTGAATGAATTATTGTGTTTGTACTTACTATATTTTGATTTCAATTGGAAAAAAATGGAGTTAATGTATTCAACTGCATGAGAAATTTACCATCTAGTTAAGAATTCTCTAGTAAAGGGGAAGGTTACAGCGACTTCCCCACTGGTTCTCATCTAATTTAGCAACCACTGGTAAAAGGGAGGGGTGCAGCGACACCCCGTGGGAGGGGTACAACGACCACCCTAATAATACTCTTCCTGTAGTTCTTCAGTTTTTCGTAGACGGAAGTCGACGAACGAAACCGAACAGGACTTCCTTCATCCTGGGAAATTGTCAAACTATGTATATTTAAACAGAAAATATGATGTCATTTGCTAGTATTATATAATGTTCTGTCTAATAGCGAGGGATTCCATTGCAGAAAATAAATTTTAAGTGCATCGCGCGTCTTATACTGATTTACTTCGTTCCTACACTTGTTTACCATTAATTTATAGAGGATCTTGATAAAATGTGAGTTGTTTGTCGTTAAGCACCATTTAGACTATCTGTAAACTGATTTCGTATTTGTATCTTGTGCATAGAAAGACTTGACTTGAAAGAGTAATTACAAGAAACAGGAAGAACGAATTCAAATAACGATCACTCTATAAAGGAAACAAAACCCACTGAAGTTGTGCGTCCTCTAGAAGGTGTGTTTCGAGACACATCGTTAAGAAGCTAAGCGTGAACTACATGTACTACCATGCTTATTTGTAATAAGTTTTTGATCTGGAACAACTATTCATTCATACTACTTATCTGTTTCAGATAGCTGACAGGTGCGCTGGGAACATGTGAGTATTTAAACATTTTTTTTTTGTCATGACAGAATGATAGTAGACAAAACATCCATATTCGCACATATACTAGGCGCGTTTTGGTATTACACGTAGTACTAAATTAAAAGATTCTTATATTGAATAAGATGGTCTTGTGGATCAGATTTCCTTTATCTGTGATAAAGAAACCATTGGTATTTCGTTTGAATGAATTTCCATGCATAGTGCTACATACACAATATTGTGTAACTAGATATTTGAACAATGAGTTGGGCCATTTCGAAACTCGGGTGTCCATAATTAAAATTCGTGGTCCTAAAACTCGGTGCTAGTAATATTCCGTAATCAAAGTGTTGGATATTTAACTTTATTTTTAACAAAAAAGCTGCTATTTTTAGTTATGACTAACTTTATTTGGAAAACTACTGGTTGTCATTTAAAACGGGTTATTAATTTATATTTTTATTATAAACTTAACTATTAAAACAAAATAACACAATTATATGATAAAATTATCTAAATACCATATGAACCCACATCATTGCTGTTTTCATTCATATTTATATAAATGATGCAAGCACGGGAAGCTTATGATTTCAATTGCTCTCTGATCAATGAAATCCCTCTCGACTCTGTTTCCTGTTAAAAATAAAAACATTCCATTTGCTCACAGAACGACCAATGGGGCAATACTTCCCCAATTAGGTTTTATTCCGCATAATCAGGACTTCCTGAGTCTTGCGATGCACTACAATTATATATATATATATAATATATTATATATATATATATATATATATATATAATAATATATATATATATATATAATATATATATAAAAACACAGTGATAGTGTTCAGCAGTTTCTCTCTGACGACAATGAATCGGACGGAAAATATCAATACACTAGATGAAGCGCTATCAATCACTCAGAGAAGTCTGAACGGTGGCTGACAATGTAGTCTTTCAGTGAGCTTTCAGTGTACTAAATTGACACAGTTTAATCCTACTGTAATATCACCCTTTACAGTACAAAGTACTTATAAAGAATTTTATTTTGAGTGTTTATTAAAGTTATGCAATTTAAAGGTGGTTGATATATCAAGATTTATTTCATCAAACAACATGCAATCATATTACATGTAACTTGCTATCCCTTACGTCACTTTGTGTTATTGGAGCAGACGTCTTATGCTGCTGGTACGAACTTGAGGATGACGATGCGAATTTCACTAGGTCACCTGCGTAAAGATCAATATCAAGAATTACGATGTGAATTCGATATAACCACGTTTGCAATCAGACTCTGAAGTATTTTTAGCAAAACGTGATAGCATGTCTTTCCTGTCGGATTGAATACATGCCAATACAGTGGTGGATTAAAAATAATCAAAAAGGAGATTGTGACCCAAGATTGTACTTTTTCCAGCGAGGAAAGAGAGAGGGGTCGGTCAGAGATCCAAAAATGACAATTAAAAAAAACTAAATCGAAGGGGGATTGCAACCCTTGTAAGTCTGTCTCTACGTCTACCAATGCAATGTACATACAGTATGCCTAGTAATTCATTGCGAAATACAACTCGAACGATTTAAAGTAGAAATGTTTTACAAGTTATGCAACAGTCAATGTTAAACAATCCTTAAACTAAGAGTCTTATTATGTCTTGTAGGAAGGAGAAGGTGACAAAATGAGCACTCTTGATATAATAACCGCTGCCAAAAATGGAGACATTCAAACCGTGATTAACTGCATCAACTATGGCGTATCAGTGGACGCTAGAGACAAGGACAACGCTACACCACTGTACTGGGGCTGTTGTCGTGGACACACGAAGCTGAGTGCTGAGCTGATTAAACTTAAACCTGACGTCAATGCCAAGGTCACGTGGGGCTCTACAGCGCTACATGCATCATGTGATAGAGGCCACATTGCTTGTGTCACATTACTGATTCAAAGGTATGGTAGTTCTTTGATAACAAACTTAAGACTATTCGAGAGACTTCTATTTTTTTTTTTAAATCGTTGATTTCTGCACAGCTTACAAGGAAGTGTACCTTCAAAGTTATGTAACTTTTTCACTCGCATAAAAGTCCGCGTGTTCGTTTCTGATCAAAGCTAGTCTATCTGAACTGGTAGATTTTCAACCATTTTTGGATCAAATTATCCCGAGGATTGCAGTATGTTCTAATAAATGCTTATACTTTTGGAGAAGGGATCACTGTGTACAATTGCATGTAATAAAAAATCTCTACAACGACTGCACCAGATGTATACATGAAAGCTTGCACATAGTTCCATTTTGTTTAAAATATGAGCCTGCTTATCAGGACTGCTAAAACTAGATGTAAGATAATGAGAAGGTGTAAATTAAGAACAGTGATCAATCCCATAATTCCTATGAGGAAGAGCAAACACGGACTCCTAGACACCGAGGGTGAGATCATGCCTAGGAAGAATAAATGTCCCCTGTTGACAGGTCACACCCGTCGTGAGTCTTATATCCTAAGCTTGATCAGGTAGACAGAGTAATTCATACTCAAATTTAATGCAAATAACGGTCTGACAATAGATGTTTTGCAAACTAGAACGCCGTGATGGATCAAAAGGTCATCGGGAGAAAACAAACATCCGGGTTCTTTATCAATGTGAAACAGCGAATGACGATGGTGGGTTAACAGCTTCTATCACATTTGTTTAAGCATGTAAGTTAATAACACCATAACATTCGTAAAAATAGATAATAAAGATACCAGTATAAGAAGTGCAGATAATGTTTCATTCATGATGTTTATTTCATTTGAGCTGTTGAAATAGCTAGGTTGTACCTGTATCGAAATGCGTCTGCTCGCTACGTTTTAATAGCAATTATAGTCAGACTCCTCTGAAATTATCTCAATGAAAAGTAGACCAATATATCGGCGGGTTGCCCCCATTCTAGGCATGTACAGCGTAGTAGTAAATGGTAGTGGGAAATTAAGTTTGAAATTATGCATTAAACCTTCTATTCCAAGTACAACCCCTGTTCCTCGCATTAAGGATTTTGAGCTGGATTGGATTACCTTTTATGTTGTTTACGGATAGGACATATGCCCCGTTTACTTTTATTTCGTCTACGGGCTGATCACGGCGGGCGTGACCGGTCAGCAGAGGATGCTTACTCCTCCATGGCACCTGATCTTACCTTCGCTTTTGTCGAAGGTCCGTGTTGCCCTACACTCGATTTTGTATATGTTTTTTGGGACCATGATTACGTTTAACACATTGTTTACTTCACCAATTTATATGAGAATGATCTTTGTTCTTGATCTTCACCTTATTATCTGGTTGTCAATCTTCATCCATCTTTATAAAGGATGCTACACGTATATGTACAACGTTCCTGTGTAATAATGTCTTACTTTAAGCAATTTAACAATTTCGACGATTCATAATTTACTATTAGACTATTAAATGGTTGTTTTATGAAGTAGGGATGTTCATAGCATGGTATTAAAAAGCAACACTCAAACATCATGACAAACATTTTCGCAAACTAGTTGGCCTGCTCAAGTAAATGTCCGGTCGTTTGTATCCATAACACATCGTGCCAAAAATACATGGGTAAAATCACCAAAAGAAATAATTAAAAGTCTGAAAAGGAAGAAATATGTCGTATATGTGTCAAAATGATTACATCGTTTTCTCCTATGACATTTGACACGCATATATTATTAGGTAATTCAATATAGCGACTTCATCTATTGATATGAAACACATCAGATAGTTTTTTGACCCAGCAACAGATTGTGTTGATAAATTAGGTATTTACAAAATTCATAACAGGAATTTTCCCACAGTAAGGCCAGAATTGGGATTCGCAATTTTACTTTGTAATATATTTGTCGGAGGTCCGTGTTGCCCTACACTCGATTTTGTATATGTTTTTTGGGACTATGATTACGATCAACACATTGTTTACTTCGCCATTTTATATGAAAAGTAAATCCTGTAAACATCCTAATTAGAACCACAAGTCTACCATTTGCTAATGACAAAACTGGATTCTTTTTATAAATCGGTTCCGATACAAGTGCGTCCACTGATTAAAGATGAAATCTTTTCAAACAATGACCCCTAAGACTTGAACAGCGGAACAATTTGGGAATTTAAGTTCTACACAGGATTATGTGTTCAACAAAATTTACACATCTTCCAGTAAGGGTACATTATTATGCAGCATCCCTGGTTTCCAAAGGACTCGGAATAGGTCGCAACAATATCTAATATATTTCTGTAAAATATTCTTGAGAAACAGATATACAATTCGTACCACAATGTACAAGCGTAAGGTTATACCTCAATAAGATATTGAAATGTTACTTAAGGGGGTTAATGAAACTCCTTAACTGAGCGATTGGCCTCTTGTTCTCTAAATCACCGTCAAATTTATACTCGCCACAAACTAGTTTGCTGATATCGCCCACTTGATCATGAAATCGTGTTTCGATAAATCTACTAAAGATCATCTGAAACGAGCAGATGTTTCACTTATGGCTGCCTGTCCTCTCTAAGATTCCGGAAGCTGTAATTCACTTTCGTCACGAAAGGATCTCCAGTTTCTTGAATTTCTCACAAGTATTATAGTAATTTTTTCTTTATCAATTTCTGTTACAGTGGTACTGATCTAGATATTCAAAATAAAAGTGGCAACACTGCTCTACATTTGTCGGCGTACAGAGGCAATATTGAAATAGTAAGACTATTAGTACAACATGGCGCAAATGTATTCCTCCGCAACGAAAAAGGAAGATGTGCTGCTGAGGAAGCGGAAGTAGGGTCCCACCGAACCACAGCCCAATTTCTCCACAGAAAAATGCAAGGTACAGGTACATGCACTACAAATGATATGAATTTATCAAGAACATAAGTTTCAATTACATAAATTTTTGAATGGGTTACTGTATGAAGTGACAACTCATTGATTTGTGCTAAATGAGTTGGAAATTAAATCAGATATCAGTTAGAAGTTATGAAATATGTTATAGAAATATTTTTAACTAGAAAAAAAGATGCGTGTTGCAAGAAGTGAAAGTATTATGTAAAGATATTCCTTGTCGGACACCCATTGTTTATTTCGTCCATCCTCCTATCGTCTATCAGAAAACTATCTCCGAAATTAACTAATAAAAAGGCTGAAAACGTTATTAGAAAATTTAAGTTCATTCAAAGCGTTTCCTAGTTTGTCGAACCTACACAATTTCATGTACGGTATTTTGCATGTGCAGGTGGTGAACGGTTGAAAAAATCATTAAAAAAAACAAACAAAATTTACAAGTCATTCACGTCAAGAGACAACCCAGACTTACTGTAAATCACGTTTGTTATACAAATCCCATAAAGACATGAAATTAAGTGTAGGGCAAACATGGACCCCTGGATATTCCAGAGGTGGGATCAGGTGCCACGGAGAAGTAAGCATCCCCTGTTGAGCGGCCACACCCGCTATTTGTCGTGATTGAGATCCTAGCAAAATTATTAGCGTTCAGAATAAAATCCCTGGTTTACTGTAGTAAGAACTCTTGACATTATATCGAACTTCATTAAAAGTTTTAATACTTTTATTCTTGACTAGAAAAAAATTACCTTGACATTTTTATGTCATATTGTGATTACCGGGCATATATTCTAGAATATATTTTTTCAACCCAAAATAATGATAAACTAGTCACAATCTCGTTGACGAAACTTCTGTACTACGTTTATGAAAAGGCGAAGATAACGAACAATGATCAATCTTGCAAGTCCAAAGAGAATATAAAATAAGAGCTAGGCAAACACGGACCCCTGGACACACTCGAGGTGGGATCAGGTGCCTAGGAGGATCCCCTGTTGACCGGTCACACCCGTCGTGAGCCCATAGTCTCGATCAGGTAAACGAAGTAATGCGTAGTTAAAATCCAGGTATAAATAACGACCTAACAATTGCTATGGAACACGTCAGTCAGCAGGTTTTATGGGCCAAGTATATCATAAAACTGTTATGTAATTTAAAGAACAATTTGGATCTTTCCTGACCGTCCAACCATTTACTTTTCTCAATTTACAATTGCTTACACTCTTTATAGTTTTATAGAGTAGGTTCACTGGGAACCGTCAGGGAAACTCCCAAATTAAATGTAAATACTAAACATTTATCATTTAGTTAATCGTCGTAAAATGATTAAAATATAGCCAAAACGGCGTAAAACTAAAGAAAAAAATAATAATCAACCAAACTATATAGCTTCATGAAACATATTTTGCTTACGAAGTGTAATGCATGTATAATATACATCGATTTAGCTCACCTGACTGGCCTATACACTCGCTGTTAATTAGTATTCCGTATATGACTTATATGTATGAGATTGATCACAGTTTTTTTCCCTTCACCTCGTCATGAATACCCTTTTGCTTTGCTTTACAAATTCTTCATAGCTTTTGATATATATCAAAAATATTCTTTGGCCCCTAGAACTTAATATTGTCAAATATGACTGAACATTACCTATAACTTTTATTCTAAATATTACCTACAACGTTTGTTTTAAATCTATAACAAATTGAATATTGATTAGCTCTGAGATGCATGTAATTAGAATAATCAATTTTAGGCACCTTCCCCGTAATTCCTCTTAAAGATTGCGCATTGTTTTCAGAATAATGTCTAAGCGATTGTTGGTTTTTCCCCGCCTTGCAAAGTAATTTTCATTCAAGAGATTGTAAACATGTTTTTGTACATTATTCCCCAATATATGTAAAGTTCTTATTGCATGTACGTAACCAATACATCTTTATATCAATAGTACAAGACTGTGAAAACAAACATTTTTCCTTCCATAGTACATTCTTTATATTTAAAAAAAATATTTAGTAAATAACGTTTGGCCCTCTCTTGACCCTTTCATTTAAAGAGTTATTTCCTTAAAACTTGATCTTGACATTATCAACGAGGCTTGTTCCCCAAGATAACGTATCAAACATTCCACGAAATATTCGACCCTTCCTCATTCCGGCGCGTTTTGCATTCTGAGAAATAGCGATACATTACGTCACGTCAACCAAGCCTTCTGCGATCGCTGAAAAGATGACGTTGACGTCTTTTAAAATACTAAATAGTATATGATTTCACCTAAATGCAAACTGACCCTCTAAAAAATAATAGATAACAGAAATGATAGATAAAAAAAAAAAAAAAAAAACCGAAAAAATTCAAAATTGTCAATCACTAGAGATATAAATTTTTTTATACTGTTAATGACAAGGTTTGGTTTGGGGGAAAATGACAAGGTTTGGTTTGGAAAAAAAAAATTGAAGAAAAAAAACATTGGACCCTACCTCGGTCATTTCTTAAAAAGACAACATGTAGGGTAATATTGTTCAGTGCGAGTTATAATTGATATTGTTCTAATAAACAGATTATGAAAGCAAATGGAAAGAAAGTGAAAGTAGAGTCCACAGCTGCCCAGAGATCTTAAGAAGGAAATTCGACCAGTATCCTACAGAATCAGCAGTGATATTGGAGGATTCTGAAAAGGAGAGGTGTCTTTCGGTTCAATCAGAGTGGTTCTCTTACAAAAGTCAGAACGAGAGTGATACAACGTGTTCTTGTGGGGAAAGAAACGATAAAAGCTGTGATAATGACGTTGATATTTCTAGAGGAAGCAAGGTAATGACCACTGCAGACGATCGGGAATCTCTTGTTACATTGGTAGAAAAACTGCAGTTGCAAATAGTCAAAGCCAATGAGGAAATTGTTCAAAAAGATAGAAAAATTAAAGAGCTCACTGTAGCTAATAAAGATACGACTACAGAACTCGGGAAGTACAGAACTGTATGCAAGAGACTGAATGAGCAGAAAACGACGCTAGAGGAGAAAATGAAAATGCACTCCTCTATTACAGAACCAAGTGATCACGTGTATAGCTTCCTTCAAGAGGTTACACTAGACAATCCCAGTTGTTCATTTAGAGATAGTTATTTTCAGACCTTAAAACAAAGGGTCAAACAAAAGTGTTCTAAACTGTCTACAAAAACACCAATAGACATCCCCATGAAGGAGTGGTTTCCAGGAACAGATTACGTGGTCAATGGAGATCGACCAATCAAATCAGAGAAGAATGGTGTTGAATCCTTGACATTTCTCATCAAGCATTTAAAATCTGGAAAGTTTTGCGATCTAAAGGTTTGTAATGTATAGTTAAAAATATTACGTTGCATGTAGAAGGCCACTCTGGGTCTACGGTTTAGAATTATATATCGGGTGAAATGATAACGTATTAAGTTCAATACATAATCACACTCCCAGGAAGATTCCGCTGTACCTTTGTATGATTTAAATACTTGCAAGATTGTGCAACATTGGCCATGTTTTTCAATTTTATACATTTAGCGAAAGTAGACACAAAAACAGGAATATATATTTTTAACAAACTTCTGCTAACGTATCTTCTTGTAGATGACGTTGCTTAATGACAATCCAAATGCTTCCAGCTACAGATTTTACCTACTGAATACAAGTCCTTCAAAAGTTCCAGAACTCAGCATTCTTTCTGGTATACAACATCGAAATATTATGGATTCAATACATATCTATCACGGAACAACGGACAGATTTCACAAATTTTTATCCGTGCTAGTCCCACAACCTCCAGGGGCATCGATACCAAGACAGGCTTTCTTTCTTGTGACGGAGCATTATCCCCATACCCTTCAGTCTTTCATTACAGCACAGCGGGGTGTTGTTTCCCTTCCTCCATACGGGTTATCAGAAGTGTTTCTTTGCTCTATGATTTACCAAATGTTTTCTGGAATCTGTTATATGCGAAGATTCGGATTTGTTCATAGGGATCTACATTCGGGTAATGTGTATATGACCGAACGATTTTGTCCAGTTCTGGGGAATTTTGAAATGGCCATGTGTGTTCTTGATGGTGATGATAAACAAGTGGAGCTTCACAACACGTGTCAGATTATGGCGGGAAATTCAAATGCTTGGGCACCTGAACTTTTACATTACAAGGCAAATTCACAGCAGCTGATATCGAATAAGGTAATGTAATGAATCATGAATATGTAAAACTAATAAAATTCTATGTTATCTTTTTATTTTATTCAATGCACTAATATCTAGACATGTATAAGAAATATCTAAAATATAAGTTGGCGTTTGCTCCACAAAGTCCTAAAAATTCATATAATATTTGTAATAAACAGGTAACTAAAATCCAAACTTACCATCCTGTTTCTACTCCTCTAGAGTGAAAAGTGTGGGGTATGTTTTAAATTGGAGGAATTAGAGGATTTAAATATATAGATATTTATTATGAATTTCAGATTTTTCCTTGTTTGTTGGAATAACTGCTTTCATGTAGAAAAGTCACCAGTTGCAGGCGAAGTTTAGTGAAAACAATGATTTAGATTAAAGATATTCTGTGATCGTGTTATAAAACTGTCTGGTAGAATGTCCCTGTTTTTGCTTAGTAGCCGACTTTGTTCAAAGTATATATCGTCGTGTATGACGCTTTGGTGCTTCTAGCGTCTAGTTAATAACAACCAGTTCCGCTCTGCTTATGTTTAAGAAACCCACAAAAAATGAATACATTAACTACTAAAGATTGAATTTAAAAAGGATCGTTTCCTGCAATGTGGCTTTAAAATATTTCTTGTGTTTTGATAAACTTATGTTCTTGAGGCATCTTATCGAATATAATCATCCCAGATTGATTATGGTGGCTAGTGGAAAATGCACTCGCTTAGCAACCAGGGGATACCGGGGTGGATTGTCGATCCGAAGCTCTGTGTCAAACTTAATGCGGTATTAGTATTGCTACATGTACAATTAGTCACAGGTCCGGTTATGAACTTTAAAATGGAGAACATTTGTCGTTGAAATGATACATAATCCTCCTCAGACATTGACCGCCATGCATAAGTCATTATTTTGTAGCACTTCACCTCTTTTGGAATGAAATATCCTCGAATGGAACACAAGTTAACAGCCTAACATATTCATTGTATAATTAGATGATGTAGTACGTCGTAAATATGAATTACAAACTTTTAAATACCACTGCCAGAAACATTCACGTTTATTGAATTACTGTGCAGTTATCTAAGCACTTGAAATTTTGAAAGATATATTTGGGATGATTATGTAATTTAATTCAGTGTATCTGTTGAACCAGCTACAAACTGTACATTGTTTTATTCTCTAGGAGTTAGTTACGGGTGATTGTATAACGATTTTTATCATATCTTTCCCAAATACACTTCAGTGTATAATGTTGACACATCGAGTGATAAAGGGTTTTGTCAGTATCTGTGTTGTCATTCAGTTTGATAAGGGAATTTGTTTTGCTCATAGAACGAAGTTTTAAGTAGAAAGACTTCCTGATCTGGGTATCAGATCTTACAGAGTATTACACAACGACGATGATAATGAATGGAAAACATTGAATAAATAGAATGTAGCATAATCACTTGGTATTACGAAACGCGAGCTGAATGAAAAGGTGGAGATAACGAACAGTAATCAATCTCATAGATCTTATACGGAATACAAATTAATCGACCCCTTAATTATACTAGAGGCGGGATCAGGTGCCTATGAAGACTGAGCATTCCCGTAGAGCGACCCATCTATATAAAATGGCGAAGTAAATGTGTTAAACGTAATCATAGTCCTACAAACATACAAAATCGAGTGTAGGGCAACACGGACCGCCGACAAAAGCGAAGGCAGGATCAGGTGCCATGGAGGAGTAAGCATCCCCTGCTGACCGGTCTATATTAAACATATCGTTCTCTAATTGTACATGTATTTAGAGTGGAAATAGCTATGTTTACTCCTAGAAACCATATCCATCCTCTGATATGCGTGAGGATCCTTGTTTGCTCTATTCTAAATTTTATATTCGTTATAGTTGTTGTGAGATTGATCACTGTTTTTATCTTCCTTTTTCATTGTATTGGTTCAAAGGTTGCTAATTCATTTATTTGGTTACTTCGTTTTTTAAATACCAATTTTCAAAAACGTCTATATCATTTTTTTTAAACCGATAATTGAAAAATTGCAGGAAAAGTAAAGATACCAAAACTAAGAGTATGGCAAACACGAAAACACTAGAGGTAAAATCAGGTGTCTAGGAGTGAGCATTCCATGTTGACTGGTCACACCCGTCATTTGACCTCTATGTTTATCAGGTAGATGGGTGATATGTAGTTAGGATTAGTGTTTAAAGAAAGGTCTGCCAATAGCAATGAAATGTGTCATATACCATTCTACCTAACGACAGTTTTTATTAGTAAATAATGACCAAAGAGTTTGCAAAAAGTTGACTTCAAACGAAAATGTTGAAATCCTCCCATTTTTCAGTAGCTTGGAAATCGATTAAAAAATTGATCACTGTTTTATGTTTCCATCTTGAATTTTGAGGCTAGATACTGCAATCTTGAATCCAATTTAGGAAAGTGATTATACTTCTAGATTGTCCTCTATAACATCAGATCACTATGTATTGTTTTCTGCTCATGTAGCGTACAAGAAGTTCATTACCTAATTTCAGTCTAATAAGTCAAGTATCAACCCACTTTATAATGGTATCTTTGTTGTTAGAGGACACAAGTGTGTGATAATAAAATGTAAGGAGTGATGGTTACACCAACACTCAAAAGAAATCAATCACTAGTACATTGTAAGATTCTAACTCTTTTTATAATTCCCTACAATAGTAAATTTTATCTATATATAAATGGCGAAGTTAACATTGTAATAAACGTAACCATAATCCCCAAAAACATATATACAAAGTGAAGTGAAGGGCAACACGGACCTCCAATAAAAGCGAAGGCAGGATTGTACCATGGAGGAGTAAGCTATCCTCTTCTGACCCGTCACACCCGCTGTGAGCCCTTGGTTGAAATAAAGTAAACGGGATTACTCGCCGTCGAATCTAGTACGAAAATGACAAACAAATGGTATGAAACAAACCAGTGAAGATATGACTTAGTGATGATTTGTAATCGCAAACAAGATCATTATAGCGACTGTAAAATTTGCGAAATGATGACTTTATACAAGATTCGTTATAACCCTGCAACATTAACCTTCTTTAAGCCTCGCTTTAAAACGTCCTCATATGCATAACATGCTCTATCGGATATTTCTTTGTGTGTAGTATGTTTTCCTTTAATTAAGGTGGAATATTATACCAGGGAAATTTGATGTGGATGGAAATTAGAGGATACCTGAAAAATATTTTGAAATTGAAAACTTTCAAATCCACTCTATTTAGTCAAAAAATGCAGTGTAGTAGAAAGTATTCTGGAAAAAATCAAACCTGCTGGATTTGAACCTGCGATCTACAGTCAACGTGCTAACCTGAACCACTCAACTAGGCATTTAAATTTGATTTGAATTGACAAATAACCATGATAGTGATATTTTCAGCCTTGTTTCAAAAGGAAGTCAGCCTTTATGACGGTGTAGAGTACTACCTTAAGCCTCAAGCATTTTCCCACCAAATTATTTTTCGCGTACGGTCACTTGTGAATTGGAGATACACTTAAAATGTTTACCCTTCTATACAATATTGTAAAGTGGTGATCCTGCATGGGTCATAGTGATATAAAATAAACACTACTTATTTAGGGTTTTAGACAGTTAAAATTCATGAAGCATATGAGATATTGCCTTAAAGTGTGCGACAAAAATGCGTTTCATCCATCATGAAACAAATTAATGAATAAATTACCTATCTATAACTTTAAACAGAATGATATCTATGTGATTTTAGATTATTTGAAAGCTGATATGAATTATAAAGTTTGAATAAAACTGTAAAGTAAATATGACTCTGATGATTCTTTTGTAAATAACGTTGAATGGAGATCACGCGTGATGGTAGGCGTCGCTACATGAATGAACAAAACATGATACTACATCTTGGCAATAGGAATACATATGTATTTATTGTGCTTTTTTGTTCCCAAAACATTGAATCAAGCATGTTATAAATATTACATAGGTTTATGAGGAATTGTTCGATTTTATACTAAATTCCATTATTATTTCCATTTTAGGTAACACTACGGACTATATACGACAAATCAGATATTTACGCTATCGGAAGAATGCTACACACATTTCTTCTGCTGCCGGAAGCGGAAAAGGAATTCAATAAGTTGAAAGAAAGGAATCCGTTTTACAAATCCCAAGAAATCCCGGAACTTCCTGTCTCATTACCACGTGGTCTGAAGATCTTACTGAGAAATACCGTTTGCAGTAGTCCCTCTGAGAGGTTGGGCGACCAGGACGCCAAGCTTTTGTACGTGGTACTAATAAAATTAAGCCTAAATATGAGTTGAGATTTACCTTTTGTTTTAACTTAGAATATATTTCTTTGCGTTACAGTATTGGGATTCTCTTATTTGCTCCAAAGACCAAACAACTCTCAAGTATTGAGGAAGTTCAGACATATTTTCATTCACGAATGCTCAGTTTGCTTGCAAAAGACCGGGTGATTTTGTAAGTAGTAATGACGTTTGCATATATCATGAAAATAATTTCAACTAAATTGTTATTTTAATGTAATTTCTCAAAGAAAAATACTATTACTTTTAAAGAGGCATTAGCTTCCACAGTTATGTTTGCCAATTATTTAAATTACTAAAACAGCTTAACATTACCAAGAATCATATACACCAAATTGTTCAGAGCATCAGCTTTTCATTGTAAATTTTTACATAAAAAGATGAAATATAAAACAATAATAAAAACACCCTTGCATGGAAGCAAATAATTCATTTCTAAGAAGATGGGATATTTTCACAAAATTCTATCAAATGTCAAACCAACTTTGAAATATTTTTCCGTCATTTTAAAGATATGCCAGCATGTCAAACATGAATGAGAATTAATAAGGTTTACTCGCCAGTTGATTGCTAATGCCCCTTTAGGAACATTGGGTACCCGGAAGAAAATTTTGTAAAATTATTAGTAATGTTTTAATATTACTAAAAACTCGCATTTACCTTAAAGTATTTTTATGATACCACCTTTCTGTATGCATTATTCAGAAATATTTACTTGACAATTCAACAAAAGAACATTCCAGAAATTGTAGTCTTTTAAATACATCTTTTTATACGGTGCATTCCGTGTATTAATGAACAATTACATTGTAGTGCGATCAGATTTCAGAAAACTCAATACAGTCCCAGCAAAATCCTACTTCATTTGACTCGTTCCAAAATGTAGGGCATCTTATAACCTTAAGATATCTCCTAATTATAGCGTGTTGTAGATTGTTATTTAAATTTATCATTGAAGGCACACAACAAACACATTGGAAGAAATCCAACGAATTATACTTCCGGAACTGGAAAGCGACTTTTTATCTGAAGTAGCCAACCAATCGTACTTTGCGATGTACAACAGACTCTGTTCCCTGAAGTGTTTACATCAATGAACATTGTTAGTGTGTTAGTAATTCACATGGATATCAATTTTACGTTTGATTGCATGGAGTGTTAGACATGGACACAAACCTGATTAGATTTTTCTAAAAGGAGGTGTTTTCCAGCGTTAGGTACTGAAGTTCAGTATATTGGGTTTTTCTGTACGACTATATTTCCGTGGGTATTATAAAGATTTTAATGAATTAAAAAAACTTCATGAAAATTGGTTATTTAAACTTTATAATGAGGCCTTGTAGTTATATCCCACTGCATCTAAAATGTAATTGAAATTTGTTAGAATTACCAAGGTATGCCAAAACGATAGACGTTTTCCTTTATAACAGTAAAATGAGATTACAGGATTTCCAACAATTTCGTTTAATTTAGCTTTTTAAATTCTATGATCACCATAACGATATAGTGTGCCAGTGTTACCGTAAATTGGGTAAAATCTCCGTTGTGTTTCACACCAACTGTTGATTGTGCTTTATACTCTGATTTTGACTATGGATTACTCCGTTCATCTGATTGACCGATATATTGAGATTACACTGAGTGTGGCCAGTCGACAGAGGACGCTTGCTCCTCCTAGTATAAACACCTGGCCCCACCTTTTGTGTGTCCAGGAGTTCGTATTTGCCCAACTCTCAAATTCATATTCCTCCTGGGGTTATGAGATTAATCGTTATTCGTTAGTATCACCTCTGCATTATAACCAGACAGGCATCATGAATTTCCACAATATTATGTCCTCTAAACCTCTAGTTATATTTGGTATGCATAATAAAGGGGTTCTTGTATAATTCCTATCACAGGATACACTAGTCCCACAAGCGAGAGCCTCAGTCCCTACCCTCCTTATACACATGTACATCTTTCAATGAGCTTGTTCCGATTGAATTTTGGTCGGAAGTATTTCTGTGCAAATTCTATACAAATATAGTAATCTGTAGAACCGTACGTTTTTTATCACTGGTGCATGAAAAGAAGATAAAGAACAGTGATCAATCTCGTAATATCCAAACTGAATTCAGAACAGAAATAGGACAAACATGAATCCTTGGACACACCAGAGGTGGGATCAGGTGCCTAGGAGGACCCTCTGTCGACCGGTCACACCCACCGTGAGCGCATTGTCTTGATAAGGTAAACAAAGTAATCCCTAGTAAATATCGGTGTATAAAAACAGTTGCTATGAAACACGCATTTGACCCAATAGCAGGTTGTATAGGCAAAGTAGATCGATATAGATACATGTACCACAGAAATTGCAAAACGTTTACTTTAAGCAGGACTATTTAAACCTATTTGCAAATAGCCTGCCTCGATTCAAAAACTGATTATACGCATAACAAGCTCTTGCGTATCGAATAAGTTGAGAGACATATACATGTACATCATGTGCAGGCGATGATCAAATGTTGTTACATAAATATGGAAATTAGCTATAACTGTTATCTAATCAATTGAACTCTAATATCCTTTGGAAATGCTAATATTGCATTATTGAATCCCATTTGAATCGGTACACAAGATTTGTTATCATTCAACCCAAGAAAAAAGTTAATAGTGTTGCAGAAACATTTTCTGAAAGTAAATCTGAGATCATTTTTTTTCCCAAATATCTCATGCATTGAAGATTTTCAACCATATATTATCGCTATTTTCCTTATAATGTTTTTCCCTTTGTTGGCTTCCAATTTTGTTTTGTAACTTAATCGTGTTACCATCCATTTTGTAATGTTAACTTAACCGCCTTCATGATTACTTTACATGTTCAGTTGACTTTCGTTTCATTTTCGAAATATTGATGATCTAGCTAATGATGTATGATTACCTACGAAGTTGCATATTGGAATAGAAAAAAAATTAATTATGTAATAAGCCGAAGGTTTCATAAAGCAAGCTATTTCTAGGAATAACAGTGTGACATTTATCTTCGGACACGAAAAAGTCCAGACTTGTTGCTACCCTTTTTGATATAGGTACAGACAGCAAAATTAACCGTATATAAATAATATACGGTACCAATTTTTATGCACCAGATGCGCATTTCGACAAATTATGTCTCTTCAGTGATGCTCAAACCGAAATGTTGGAAATCCGAAACTTGAAAGTGAAACTCTGTAAAAAAAAAATTGCAGTATCTTTTAGTTCAGAAGGCGAGGTTACTACAACTTATACAATAAGAGATATAAGCTCTTAAAAACAAAATTCTTGTAAGAGAACGGGGAATCTTTTATCAAAATCCTTTCATTATTCAAATCCAAATAGGACATTTACAATAGGGTAACTACTCCTATATGACATGGCGTAGAATTAAAATCCAATGGATAAATTATCCCATTTTTAATAGACAACATAGGATATTATATCCCATTATTAGTTGTTATTGGTGAGGACTTTTTCTCCTATACAATCAAATCAATTCTTTTTGATTTTCTTGATTTTCTTTCATCTTTTGAAATTTGTATTGATTTACCTAAATCATCATCATCATCTTGCATATGTGAACTGTCCAGCACCAAACAGATTCCTCTGAAAATGGACAAGGGACTTATTTGGTACTTGACTGACAGACGAAATAAAAAATAATATACAGTTGAAACACACACACTCACGCACACACACACACACACACACACACACCATTTTCAGCTTCGTAACAATTACTAGTGATAGGATTAATCATCCTACCAAAAACATGGGATAATATATCCAATTCATTTAAACAATAAGTCTGGACTGTGTCGTGTCCGAAGTTAAATGTCACAATGTTCAATGTTTTCAGCAGCGAGGATTTTAAAAATGAATGCTAGAACTTATGTGGTAATTAAGGAATGAAGGTAATTTCTACCTAGG
>CAJDSM010000070.1:1428-13537 GCA_903981925.1 Ostrea lurida
AAGGAGAGATATGTCGAACTGGATTTGAGGTCCAAAAACCTAATTTTCTTTAAGTAATTTATTCTCGATCTCTCAATTCAGATATCTCGAACATTTTTTCTTGTTCCGCATTGAGATGCCGAGAATTATAAGCTTCGACTGTAATCTGAAATTTCCAAAAGTCCCTTATTTTATCAATGTCATACCTGTAAAACAGCGGCCCTCTAGGACAATGGAATTCTCTCACTCGAGCTCTTCCCCAATCCAGCAATGCTTACCAACATCAACATTTAGGACCAAGCTACAAGGAGAAAAATCAAAAAGTACATACAAATTTTTAAAAAAATTAGGGGGTGTATGAAATTTACTCGTAGTTATAGTTTTAAAAAAAAACCCACCCTGAACAATGAATGATTTGTATATAAAAACACTTGAGGATAAATATCATACATCCCTAAATTAGAGAGAGAGAGAAGAGAGAGAGAAGAGAGAAGAGAGAGAGAGAGAAGAGAAGAGAGAGAGAAGAGGGAGGAGAGAGAGAGAAGGGGGGAGGGTGTGTAATGTTTTGTGTATTACATGAAGGGTTCAGCTGTAGCAGCATATATGATTATCTACTTCAGTTAACTAAGTTAATCTGTGTGTGTAATTTTAAAGTAGCCAGTTCGTGTGGTATTTAATGTAGCTACCCAACTTGCGCAATTTTATGTAGCCAATCATAAATGTGTAATTCAAAGAAAACCAATTGGTGTGGTACTTTTTGAGTAGCCAATCAAAGTTGTGCATTTCAAAAGCAGCCAATCAAGAGTGTGTAATTTAAGTAGCCAATCAAAAGCATAAATCTTCAAAGTAGCCAATCAGAGTTGCAATTTTAAGTAGCCAATCAGAGTGTTACTTTTTAGTACCAATCAAAAGTGTAAAACTTAAAGGTACCAATCAGAGTGTATACACATTTAAGTAGCCAATCAGAGTGTGTAATTCTACTTTCCAGGTCAATGACAATTAGTTAGGTATGAACTGTAGGTAAACAAATGGTCATGAACAAAATACATATACTTGTAAATTGGGTAAATCACAAATATTTGAAGGTGTAAGATTTTATGCAAGTAATCTGGCAAATATTTAATTGTATAAAATGTCATAAACCAAGACCAATGTTAACCTTAAAACAAACAGTAATAATAAGAATGTATTAGGTTTCCATGGCCTGAGTTGTTTCACAATATATATGTAATTACCATACGCTGTATTGAATGTTCCTAGACATACCTTGCTGTAGGAATGGACTCGGCCGTGGGGTGGATATACACACCCCCGATAATCTGTGGCCTTGGTGTTCCCCATTTTTGGAGAGCCTCTCTGGTGTGCCAAGTCCTTGGTTACAGCGCTAGATAATGTCTGTTGGCGTAGATGCCGCTCTGAATAAAAGGGAGCAAACTCACTGGATATATCTATCAAAATCTATCTTGGTCCATGAAATTTTTTTCCACAATTTTACAAAATGTAAAACTTCTGTATGTAATATACAATCAAATGTTTATTATTCGTTTTGACAGAAAAAATTAATGTTACTGAAGTTTAGTTTTTTGTTGCTCGTAGATGTTTTTAAAATTTGTGGTCCATACCACAAAGCAATGAAAATTAAGCCCGTATATATATAATAATCTTATGGCAGGAAAGAGATTTAGCTTTAATTAATTTTGATAATTTTTCTTCTGTAAGAAATGTAAGTTTTATATCGAGTGATTATCATAATTATACTGAATTAATATATACTATGTTTGACATGAAAGAAATTCTGTAAAATTGATCCTGCTGTTTAGTAAGTGTTGCCCCTACCCTGAGTTTTGATCTGGCTCCAGAACCTGTCTTATGGTAGACATACAAGCTTCCCTGACCCACCATAGAACAAAAATGTCCCTGTTCCAGAAGAAATAATCTCCTTCAGCTGCATGTTTAAGGACACAGCTAAAATAGAATCATTCCAAACTCAGAACACAGACTGATACAACACAAAATATAACAGTAGATTAAAGTACAGTAGAACACAATTTATATTGACCCTCCAGATCCAGCAAAAAGTTCATAAAAATCAAAACTTCATTATAATCAATTTTCACTATTTTCCTCTCAAAAGAGAAAAGAAATTCCCACTTCAACAATAAGTGGAATTCATCTTTTAAGCATATTTGTAATAAGCATGTTTTACTGTTTGCAAGAGAAAATATGCAATCATATATTGCATATTAAGCATGATAAACTTGTGTTTCAGAACTTTTTAATCAAAAATCATAAACATTAAATTGAAAGAAAATCGTGTTTTAGTTTATTAGTTAACTGTACTTGTACATGAATTGTACATAACAACAAAAAATTTCCCGTAACCCAACATGGGGTCAATTCTAAGGTTAGGTACTTTGTCAATGCTGTTATGAAAAAAATCTAAACCGCCACAGCTGCTTTCTGCAGCTTTACAATGGGTTCCCCGACATACCCAAATAAGTACAACAAGAACATAACAAATTATCATCAACATCGAACACAAATTACATAGGTTTTTTCCCCCCAAATCTACATCATGAAACAAGGATTGAAATAAACATTGAGGGTGTTTACATATTGTCAATTACAACAATAAATATTCCCTTTTAACCAAGCTTGACACCTGAACAATTTGAATCAGAAGTTAAACTGTAAAGAAATAATCAATACTACTCGTGTTCTTGAGACCTCAAAAACAAGAATTTTCAGTTCAAAATCATTCTCGAGTATTTCAATTTGCAAATTAAAAAAGAGAGTAACCATGGAAACAAAACAAAACAATTAATCTCTGCATACAGTGAAATCTATGTCATTGCAAGTGGCCTCTTTTAAGCCAAAAAAAAAAACAAGACAAGGCAGATAAATCAATGCGAAATACGCCCAGAGCACACCCACTTCCTGTAAGGAAACTGAAAATACCGAATTATCTCAATTCATGTAATTGCAAGTCTATAAAATAATATTGTTCAAACCCTCTAACATTGTGCAATAGAAAAGAAAACTAGATGTGTCGGTGCGACACGAATGCCCCGCGCTACGTGAAGTCTAATGAAGAAATTCGTAAGGGTGATGCATTACACTGTGGCGTATCTATAATGCCAAATTGAGTCGAATGTGGTGCAACCGTGCGAGAGATAATGAACGGAAAGCGAAAAATTTCTGATTTTTTCCTAAAGTTCAAGAGGGCAACTATGTCAAAAAATCATCGGACCACTGACGCAACTTCAAGCGCTTGACCACTGCATATTCCCGTGACGTATCGCATAATACCATTTGAGTTGAAATGTGTGCACCGTTGCAGAGATAATGAACGGAAACGAAAAATTTTCTGTATTTTTTTTCTAAGTTCAGAGGGCTAACTCTGTCAAAAAATCATCGGATCATGACAAATTCGAACTTGACCTGCATATTCCGCGTGACGTATCGCATATACCAAAATTTGAGTTGAATGTGTGCAATCAACCGTTGCAGAGATAATCAACGGAAAACGAAAAATTTCGGATTTTTTTCTAAGTTCAAGAGGGCTAACTCTATCAAAACCCTCATCGGACCCATACCAACTTTTGCGAACTTGACCTGCATAATTCCCGCTGACATAATTCCATATACGCAAATTTGAAAGTTGAATGTTGTGCAACGTTTCGAGAGATAATCAACGGAAACGAAAAATTCTCTGATTTTTTCTAAGTTCAAGAGGGCTAACTCTGTCAAAAATCATCGACCGTTGACCAACTTCCGACTTGACCTGCATATTCCGTGACGTATCCATATACCAAATTGAGTTGAATGTGTGGCAACCGTTGCAGAGATTAAATGAACGGAAACGAAAAATTTCTCTGATTTTTTCTAAGTTCAAGAGAGGCTAACTCTGTCAAAAATCATCGGACCGTGACCAACTTTCGACTTGACCTGCATATTCCCGTGACGTTATCTATAATACTAATTTGAGTTGAAATGTGTGCAACTGTTGCACAGAGATAATGAACGGAAAACGAAAAATTTCTCTGTTTTTTTCTAAAGTTTCAAGAAGGGCTATAACTCTGTCAAAATTCATCGGGACCATGACCAACTTCGAAACTTTGACCTGCATAATTCCCGGTGACATATCCAATACCAAATTTGAGATGAATGTGTACCCCCGCAAACGTTGCAGAGATAATAACGGAAACAAATGATGACGGAATGACAGAATGAACGGAATGACAGAATGAGCGGAACAGGGTAACACTATATCCCCGGCCATTTTTATGGCGGGGGCAATAAAAGGATATGGGGCATAAACTCAAGATTTCAAAATGGGTTTTCAAATAGCAGGGACAGATTTTTATCTGCCACATCTGCTGTGAGGTCCTCAATTTTGTTGGTTCTTTACTCTTTAGCTCTCAGTCATCTCTTACCACAAGGCAAAGAGTACTGCAGGACGCATTCCAACTCAAAATCCCATTGAGTCCCATTGTTATTTGCAATTGGATTCAGAGAATCTTTTGAAATAACTAGATAAATATGTGAATTCCCTAGAAACAAGCAAAT
This sequence comes from Ostrea lurida, assembly GCA_903981925.1. NCBI lineage: Eukaryota > Metazoa > Mollusca > Bivalvia > Ostreida > Ostreidae > Ostrea > Ostrea lurida. Next base: position 5,977 of record CAJDSM010000070.1, read on the forward strand.
AACTGTAAAACCCACTTTTATTTATGAAGTTTTACATTTTGCCATTGCTAACAAAGAGCCTATGTGTAATTTTTAGCCAGTGGATCTATATCCTACATCCTTGCTAATTATGAGCTAATCTTTAAGAACACTACAAGAATTATGATTAAACATAAGTAGATTCCAATCGCATTGGTTACGTTGTCACACAGGTCACAGTTATCTCCCTTAACTTGTAATTGGTACCTCCTGTTCTTCTTGAAGATAATTTTTTGCCAAGGTACAGAAGATGTCGGGGGAGAAAGGATAAACGCCAAGCATTAAATGGTGGTGCGAATGTAGGTTCGGGCTTCTTCTACGTAATGGAGGACCTACAATAAACAGAGCATGTGGAAAAATGGAAGCAAGCGTCAAATGAAAACTGGATTTACTGATAGTGATCAATGAAAAACAGGATCTATAACTGATGGTAGTCATATGAAAACAGGATCTATAACTGATGGTAGTCAAATGAAAACAGGATTGAGAATTCTATAAGCTGTTGGTAAGTCAATATGAAAACAGGATCTATAACTGATGGTAGTCATATGAAAACAGGATCTATAGCTGATGGTAGTCAAATGAAAACATGATCTATAACTGATGGTAGTCATATGAAAACAGGATCTATAGCTGATGGTAGTCCTATTAGTTACACAGTCAGTTTGGGGACGTAATACGGAGTCATCCAGGGTGTGAATACGGATTCCATTTCACACCTGGATGACTCCGTATTATGTCCCAAACCGACTGTGTAACGAATTTAATCCCGCATGTTTTCATTTGACTACCATCAGCTATAGATCCTGTTTTCATTATGAACTAACCATCAGTTATAGATCCTGTTTTCATATTGACTACCATCAGCTATAGATTCTCAATCCTGTTTTCATTTGACTACCTTTATATTAATAATAATAATCAATACATTCATAAAAGAATATTAAAAGTTAAAAAATTAGATTTAAATTAGTAAAAAAGAGAAAAAAAAATATTAATTCATACACATTTTGAGTGAAATGCTGAAATCATGTTTAGGCAGGGTAGGGACCTATATAAATCTTTTTTTAAATTCCAAATGGCCACTTGTGGGTACGAAAACAGGACTTATTACTTGTCATGTCCTCCCCCTTTCATCTCTTATTTTAACACCACAAATACATTAGTTCAATTACGAAGTCTAACATGCAATTTGTTTTGGACACGTATTTACTCTAATTAAAACAGCGTAACAATGTGGCATTCTGACCATCAATCTGTCAATTTATCTTGAAACTACTTCGATGTCGAACTGTATTTCTTTTCAATTTATCATCGAATTTATAGTTTATTTAAAGCTTTTCAAGGGAATTTCAAAAAATGCATCTGATTTTATTTACGATTGTTATAAAAATAATACAAAATCGTTCAAAATTTAAAAAAAAAAAAAAAAAATGCAGTCAAAGTATAACTAATTACGGTGGCTCCAGTTGGTAGCGGGGCTCGGCTTAGAGCTCTCGCGATCGGAAGTCGTATACGTTCGAGCCCCAGGTGCTCGGTCACCCGTCCGCGTCAAACCTAAGACGTTAAAATAGGTAGTATTGCTCCTTCGCCAAGAGTCGGCAGTAGAAAGGAGGAATCATGTTCTTTCGATATCATTTAATTTTATTTCACGTTGATCAATAACGCCGATTCTCAGGTTTAAAACACCCTTAAAAAATGAGGTGATTTTTTCGGATACGTACCTGAACAACAAGTAAGTCTAATAGGACATATGTTTTGTTGTTGAGTAATATAAAATTAAATGATAAGAAATAAATCTTTATTATATTTTTTCGGATGATATGCAAAAGATTATCACTCGAGATTTTTAGCGGTAAAACTTATTTATCATATGTGCTTCGCACTTGCGATGAGATATACCGTCTAAAATTCGGTGATATTCTGCATCACCCGAAAAATATGAATTCATTTCTTATATGAAACCTTTAAAAACGGAGCCCCGTGTTCTCGCAGCATGCTGTGGCAACGCATAAAAGGAACCCTCACTGCTAAAAGCCATGCAGTGCTAAAGCATCTATGTCTAAATTTGCCGTCCTTCACGGCAATGGTGGACGTCTCAATATGAGTGAACTAATATTCTTCTGACGGGATAGAAAAAACAAACAAATAATCAATCAATCAATTAAATGAACAATCTTTATTCACCTTTTTTTTTCTGAAAGAAGATTAATTTTTTTCTTAACCCATGTGCCTGTGTTTTTAAAAATTATTGAAAAATGTGTATCGGGACTTTTGAAATTGTCTCTAAATGCACCAGCTTCCGAGGGCTTCGCCCTCCTGCACCTTCCACCAGGGCTTTTGCCCTGAACCCATGGGACCTTAGAGCGGCCCGGGGAGCGGCCCCCAACATCCCTGCCTGCTTCCATATTATCTACCCCAGCATACGCCCATGCAACGTAAATATTTTCGAAGGGGCAGTATTACGCTTAAAAATCCCAATTAAAACTACACCAATCTGATGTGTCTGAATTTTTGAAATATTATGACAGTCATGTACGCTGCGATGATAAGGCGCCACGCATTCTAGGGATATCAAGGCAGGCAATCCTAGTCTAGACAGTCAATGGTAACTGCAAAGGGCAGAACTATAATTGATTTTGTTTAATATGTTTACGATTATGGACAAATATGCCGGCTCAAAAGAGGGGAGGGGTTTACTGGGTGACAGAATTTCAGTCACGATGTGCGAAAATATAAATCCAGAGCTGGGAAAATTAGTTTTTAAAAGTAACGATCAATTGTTATGCCCGTTATGGAAAAACAGTACATTATTTTAAAAAAAAAAAAAGGGGGGGTTGTTACTGGGAAAATTCAGGAGTTTGCCAGATTACAAAAATGAACTATTATTGGGGGTTTACACAGAACAGAAAATGACTTGTATGAGTCATTTGGATATTTTTCAGAATTTTTTGACAAAATGACCTTTACTATCCCGTTTTAAGAAAGAAAAAAAAAAAAAAAAAAAAATTTAAAACACCGAGTATGGTCATAATACAAATTTTGTTGATTGTTTTACGTTCCACACCATGAAAGAGGTGATTATTGATAGGATTTTTACCAGCCTAATGATGCCTTGAACAAGTTTGCAGCAGCGCTCCAGCCAGGAATTAAAATCCAAGTCAGGTGATTACTACGTGTAGTATTCTTCTACATACTTTTTTTTTTTGTTTAGGTCACCGAGTTTAAAGGCGACTATTACAATTGGTCTTCGTTCTCGTCGTGCATCGATCGGGTTAACAATTGAACATTTTTAACTTCTCTTCTTGATAGCTACCAGTCCAATTCTTTTCAAATTTGGTACATGTATAAAGCATCTTTGGGACAAGGGGCACATAAATTGTAAATTTTCAGGTCTGTTGCACCCCGGGGACTTAAGGACAGGGTAAAAGTTAACAATTTTCAAAAATCTTCTCCTCTATAACCGCACATGTCTAAAGAGAAATCTAAATACATAGTGATGTAGAGGGAGAAGGCCTCTACCACAGGTTGTATTTGGTGATCCCTGGGATAGGGGCTCTTGACCCCAGGGGCGGGACCAAACTTGGTACATAGTATTTATAAACATGTATATGAAACATTTTGAAAAAAACATCTTTTTTAGTGCTATTGTTATTGATTTTTAAACTAAATGTTATATTTGGAATGAGCAGGGAGCCTTTATCATAATTACACCCCCCTCCCCTGCAATAGTTAAAAGGGGGGAGGGGGTGCACCGAAAGTAGCGATATTGTTTCTGGGCTCAAGAGCATTATCTACTCTATATAGAGTCCCATATCAATGCATATGGACTACCCATGAGACGAATGTTTCCATTTGAATTTGGCGGTCAAAACGGTCAAGGTCAAGTGCACTGGACATCAAATAGCAATATGGTTTCCAGGCTCTGGAGCATTATTCCTTCTACCTAGAGTCACTATATCATACATATCTATACTACTCATGAGACGAAGATGTTCTTTATCCAATTTTGGCGGGTCCAAAGGTCAAGTGCACTGGACATCAAAGTAGTAATGTGACTCCTGGGGCTCTTCAGCATTATCCTTTTTACCTAGAGTCACCATTATCATACATTGTGAACTACCTATGGGTCAAAGATTGTTCCTATTGAATTGGGGTCAAAATGTTAAAGGGTCAAGCTCACTGGACATTAAAAGTAGCAATATGGTTTCTGAAATGGTTTACAACACCCTTTGTGAGATTGAAATGATAATCTTCTGTGTATATGAATAGGAATCAATGCATATTTTGAAAGATGATAACACATGTCAACAAAAGACTCCATGTTGAAGACTTAGAAATGCAAATATGAGACTGCCTGTTGGGCTATGACACTCAGGTGACCGTTAAGGCCTGTGGGCCTCTTGTTTTTTGAACAAGCCAGAAAAGATAACAAGTAAATGTTAACTTTAAAAAATTGGGTGCGACCCATTTAAAAGTCTGTTACTCAAGAACCAAAGCTGAAATTTGTTTTGAAAGCTTTCTGACAAATGGAGATTCAAGTTTATTTAAAAAATCTTTTCAACAACCATTTGGGATAGAAAAGCTGAAATTTACATGAAAGCTTCCAGACATAGTGGAGATTCAATTTTTTAAAAATACTTGTAACCCCCGGGGATAGAATGGGGTCACAATACTGATAGGGATCAATTTTTTATATGAATATATATGGGGAAAATCTTTAAAAATTCTTTTTCAAAACTACTGGCCATAAGAGTGAAGCTTCCTGCTTAGTAGAGTAGATTTAAGTTTGTGCAAAATCATGGCCCCGAGGGTAGGATGGGACATAATAGGAATCAAAGTTTTATCTCTAGATCTATAGGGAAATCTGCTCCTGAATCATTGAACCAATTTCAATTCAAACTTAATACAAATCCTTGGGTGAAGATGACGTTTAAGTTTGTTCAGATGAAGGGTTGTCCCTTTAATGGTGTGATTACTGTATAGTGGGTTTTCTGTGGGGTTGATAAGTTTGGAAAATGTAACAGCAAAGGGGAACCCAGGGCCCCTGAATTACTAGTCAGATTACTTTAACACTGAGCTACCTGAGCTGATGCTTCACGATTCAGTTATAGCCCTAACTATTACAGTAAAATAGTCAGTTTGTTAGCTAGAATATTCAGATCGTTAGTTAGAATAGTCAGATCTATAGTAGAATACTCAAAGCATCATACTAGAATAAACACACAGGAACGTCCTGCTGATACTATATGCGTTATATTGTAGATACCTACAGGAATACACAGGCTTAGGAACAGCAGGAGGGCTGTATCACTTTATGAGACCAGATTTTGGCGGGGAATCCTGACACCTTCTTTGTCATTGAACTCGGATGTTTGTGGGGATTTCCCTCTCAAGGAGATGTTGTCATTCACGAGCCAGAAAGGGGGAGGAATCATCACTGCACAATACTGGGGACGGAGGTAATCGTCAGGGGTGTGGGGGGGTCTCACTGTGACTGTACAATACTGGGAATGGACTGGTAATCAATCGGGGGGGAGGGAGGGGGGGTCTCACTGTACAGTACTGGGAACAGAGGATATCGGGGGGGGGGGGGGGGGATTCTTGCTGTACAATACTCAATACTGGGAACGGAGGTAACCATGGGGGGGAGGGGGTTGTCTCACTGTACAGTACTGGGAACAGAGGATATCGGGAGGGGGGGGGGTGGGGGGGATCTTGCTGTACAATAATCAATACTGGGAACGGAGGTAATTCTGGGGGGGGGGGATCTCACTATACAATACTGGGAATTTATACAAAAAAATGAAGCTTTAATACCTTTCATGTTTATGTTCTTAGATAAATTAGGACTACGGCACAACAAGGATTCCACACCGTGATTGTCATTCCCTGTAGTTTTCAATCATTAATATTTAGGACTTATTTGGATATAACAAATTGTGCTTTATATAATGAATCCAAATTGTTCCTTCCCAGCATTTACTGTATACAGCAACTTTGTCAAGTGATGAGGGGTAAAACCCCTTGATGATGGACTCTTTTTTGATTTACAAGCACCACGGTGTTTTTTTTGATTTTATGCTTTTATTTGTGATATAAAACCTTATTTACGATTTTTAGGCTACGAGACAGCAGTCTTTGAATTTATGGTTGCATTGTGGAAAACAAAGTACTCATGAGGGTAAACATTACACATTTATAGTATTTTTTTTTGGTGATTCACATGTCAAATTTTTGGGAAACTCTCATTATGTGAGGGAAACATAGAGAGCTGCTGCCATTAATTTCACTAAAAAGTCCAGTTTCATTTGACGACCATAATTTATAAAATCCAGATCATATCATTTTACCAATGTCTGTCAAAGGTGTAGTTTTCAAAGGACGAATACCAATTATGATTAAATTTTCATAGGACTAACATGATTATAAATCCAGTTTTATAAGATTGTCACCAGTTATAATCCAAATTTTGAATTTGACTGCCACCAGTTATAAATTCCAAATTTTAATTGACTCGCCACCAGTTTATAAATCCAATGTTTAATTGACTGCCACCATTATGAATTAATTTTTCATTAGATCTTGTTTTCATATGACTACCATCAAGTATAGATCATGTTTTATATATGATTACCATCAGCTATAGATCCTCAATCCTGTTTTCATTTGACTACCATCAGCAATATAGATCCTGTTTTTTGACTACTATCAGCTATAGATCCTGTTTTATATTTTATTCCTGCTTCAGACAAATTTTGTTGATTTATATTTTGGACAAAAAACGAATCACATGATGCCCTGAAATTTTGAATATTTAGGTCTCCTTCATATTGTGATGTCACCAACGAGTCACATGATGCTCCAAAATTTATAATATTATGTCTACTTTTAAATGTGATGTCACTTAACAGAGGCTTCGAAATTTCAATACACCATCTCCTTGCAGAGATGTTTTAGTCTTTTATATAACAACACCTATATATGAGGTTCAATGTAGATTTATTTCTGCATTCAGTTTCAACAAACAATATTAATTTTGATCTTATTGTTTTATATTGTGATTATATTGTATATTATGTTCAATGCACATGGTACATGCCTATATGGTGTTCAATTTCATTATTTATAAAAGATGCTATGACTAAATTCCAAAAGGTCTTCAGCGGGATTAAATTCGTTACACAGTCGGTTTGGGACATAATACGGAGTCATCCAGGTGTGAAATGGAATCCGTATTCACACCCTGGATGACTCCGTATTACGTCCCCAAACTGACTGTTGTAACTAATAGGACTACCATCAGCTATAGATCCTGTTTTCATATGACTCCCATCAGTTATAGATCATGTTTTCATTTAACTACCATCAGCTATAGATCCTGTTTTCATATGACTACCATCAGTTATAGATCCTGTTTTCATATTGACTTACCAACAGCTTATAGATATTCTCAATCCTGTTTTCATTTGGACTACCATCAGTTATAGATCCTGTTTTTCATATGACTACCACAGTTTATAAGATCCTGTTTTTCATTGAT
>CAJDSM010000070.1:13562-41230 GCA_903981925.1 Ostrea lurida
TCACTATCAGTAAATCCAGTTTTCATTTGACGCTTGCTTCCATTTTTCCACATGCTCTGTTTATTGTAGGTCCTCCATTACGTAGAGAAGCCCGAGACCTACATCAGCACCACCATTAATGCTGGCGTTTATCTCTTCTCCCCCGACATCTTCTGTACCCTGGAAAAAATCTTCAAGAAGAACCAGGAGGACAATTACAAGTAAGGGAGATAACTGTAGACCTGTGTGACAAGTAACAATGCGATTGATCTACTTATGTTTAATCATAATCTTGTAGTGTTCTTAAAGATTAGCTCATAATAGCAAGGATGTAGGATATAGATTCACTGGTAAAAATTTTACACATAGCTCTGTAGCAATGGAAAATGTAATAACTTCTAAATAAAAGTGGGTTTACAGTATTTTGCTTGTTTCTAGGGAATTCACATATTTATCTAGTTATTTCAAAAGAATTCTCTGAATCCAATTGCAAATACAATGGATCTCAATGGGATTTGAGTTGGAATGCGTCCTCAGTACCTTTGCTTGTGGTAAGAGATGACTGAGACTAAGAGTAAAGACCACAAAATTGAGGACCTCACAGCAGATGTGGCACGATAAAAATCTGTCCCTGCTTTTTGAAAACATTTTGAAATCTTGAGTTATGCCCCATATCCTTTTTATGCCCCCGCCAATAAAAATGCGGGGGCATATAGTGTTACCCTGTTCCGCTCATTCTGTCATTCCGTATTCTGTCATTCCGTCATCATTTGGTTTCCGTTATTATCTCTGCAACGTTTGCGGGGGGGGGTACACATTCATCTCAAATTTGCGTATATGGATATGTCACGGGAATATGCAGGTTCAAGTTTCGAAGTTGGTATGGTCCCGATTGAATTTTGACAGAGTTAGCCCTCTTGAAAACTTTAGAAAAAAATCAGAGAAATTTTTCGTTTTCCGTTCATTATCTTCTGTGCAACAGTTGGCACACATTTCAACTCAAATTAGTATATAGATAACGTCACGGAATATGCAGGTCAAGTCGAAGTTGGTTCACGGTCCGATGATTTTTGACAGAGTTAGCCCTTCTTGAACTTAAGAAAAAAATCAGAGAAATTTTTCGTTCCGCTTATTTATCTCTGCAAACGGTTGCCACACATTCAACTCAAATTTGGTATATGGATACGTCACGGTAATATGCAGGTCAAGTCGAAGTTGGTCAACGGTCGATGATTTTTGAAACAGAGTTAGCCCTCTTGCAACTATAGAAAAAAATCAGAGAATTTTTCGTTTCCGTTGGATTATCTCTGCGCAACGTTGCAACAACATCAACTCAAATTTAGCGTATATGGAATATGTCACGGGAATTATGCCACGTCAAGTTTTCGCAAAGTTGGTATGGTCCAGATGAAGGGGTTTTTGAATAGAGTTAGCCCTCTTGTAACTTAGAAAAAATCCGAAATTTTTCGTTTTCCGCTTGATTATCTTCTGCAACGGTTTGCACACATTCAACTCAAATTTGGTATATGCATACGTCACGCCGAATATGCAGGTCAAGTTTCGAATTTGTCATTGATCCGAATGATTTTTTGACAGAGTTATCCCTCTGAACTTAGAAAAAAAATACAGAAAATTTTCGTTTCCGCTTCATTATCTCTGCAACGGTGCACACATTCACACTCAAATGTGTGATATGGATACGTCACGGGAATATGCAGGTCCCTAAGTCCTGAAGTTGGGTCATGGTCCGATGATTTTTGACATAGTTAGCCTCTTAGACTTAGAAAAAAAATCGAAATCTGTTCCTTTCCGTCATTATCTCTCCACGGTTGCACCACATTCGACTCAAATTGGCTTATAGATACGCCACAGTGTAATGCATCACCCTTACGAATTTCTTCATTAGATTCACGAGCGGGGGCATTCGTGTCGCACCGACACATCTAGTTTTCTTTTCTATTGCACAATGTTAGAGGTTTGAACAATATTATTTTATAGCTTGCAATTACATGAATTGAGATAAATTTTCGCGTATTTTCAGTTTCCTTACAGGAAGTGGGTGGTGCTCTGGGCTATTTCGCATGATTTATCTGCCTTTGCTCTTGCCTTTTTTTTTTTTGGCTTAAAAGAGCCACTTGCAATGACATAGATTGTATTTATACATGCGAGCGCAATCTGTTTTAATTAGCCATGAAAAATCTTATCATTCAACTCAATAATGCTTTAAAACTTGATGGATTATACCAAATAAAAAAAAGCTACAATAATACAACAAAAAAAAAAAAAGCAACATCTGTTAAAGGGGAGAACAACTTGTACGTAAAATAGACCCTTTTACCAAAATCCATCTAGCATTCCTCTTGAACAATTTATTTTGAAGTGCCCCACTGAAACGAATTCTTGTATATATCATCTTAAGTTATAAATTTCAAATGTCACAAAAAATGAAGTTTATGCTCTAAAAATTCAAGGAGGCTTCAACAGAAAACTTATAAATGAAAATTCACGCCTTCATGGACGTTTTCCATTTCACTTAAAGCATAAAGATAACTGATTGTATGTATTGAGCCAGTAAGATCTTTCATGCAATTTACACAGACCCAGGAACAATGTTATGCAAATCCCGGCCACGTTATCTCCAGTATGTTATTGTTGATTTTACACGTTCCCAAAACACGAACCTCGCATCACCCGACTTATTAGAACACACAACCACAAGAACACAATCTTCATTCCTCTGCTTGTAAGCCCAACTAAATTAATTTACTCACACGCGAGCAAGTTTGGGTTTAATTCAATCAATAAACATTCCAACAAAAACATCTTAATACGCCTTCCTTCTCAGAATAAAGGCTATTTCTGAAACTTTACTTTATCTATGACCTTCAAAAAGACTCAATTTTGAGCCGTGTCAAGCCTTAACGTTTATTAACACAGCTGTCATCCATTTAGATACCAGGACCAATCAAGTTGCTTTGCTGAACTGCCATCACATAAAAATATTTTAAGTGCTATGAAAATATTCGAATAAAAAATCTGGAGAAATGGAATTTTAATTAAAATTCTAGCTAGTATACCGAAAGCATACATAACTGTGTCACGCAAAATACGCATATGCCAACAATGCGAAATTAAATTACGGCTAACTGTTACTACATTTATATGTATATCAGATTTGACCTAGAGCTTGATATCCAAACATATGTGTAAAATGTATAATTCATTGCCAATGAATGGTCATTTTATGTCTCATTCATGACAACAACCTGCATGCTGAATACAGCATGCCCAATTTCCCTGAACAATTAACTACATCATGATGAGGCGTCATTAATTTAATTAAAGTTTCATCTTCACACTCGGCAAAGAAATAGGCCACTTTCACTGAAAGCTTAAGATTCAAACCTACTGCAAATACTTGCCTGCCTACATGTTTGATTTTTTTGCGAGTTAAATTTTAGTCCAAAACTCCTAATATCCGACTTATAGACGAGTGCTCAAAAAATTAGAATTTTTCTGGATTGGTAAGCGTTTGTATGTTTCAAACAACTCCGATGATTATGATTTATCATTGACAATAATTAATAATTCTTTGTAATTTCTTCAAGACAGGCTACAAACATTGGAGCATTAATTTTTAAATTTTCAATCAATTATTGGTCAAAAGTTTTACCAACTTATATGCCAGGTCATGGCAGGTTCCTCCAAAATAACATTGAAAAATAAACCGGTTTTGACCCTGTAAGCTATAAGGACTAGGGACGCCATTTCAGGCGATTTCTAGATTTCTTTCTAGATGGTTGAAAGATTGTTTGATGCTTGAAAATCAAATTTATCTTTTTTAATCTAAAAACCACAATTTGAATTTCAAAGGTGGGTAGCTAAACTTGGTTATCTGCAAGCAGGGATGGTAAGCAATTAGTTACATGGACAGCCAGTTACGGAACAATTTACCCTATGGTTTTATAATTTCAAATTTAGCGATATTTCTGCTTGCTTAATTATATCTTAATTTGTCAAACCTTCAGGCGAACAGAAAAACAGACTGTCAAGTAAGGTATTTCTGAACATGCAAATATTTTATTTTAAGGTTGACCACACACTTGTGAAGCTTTCAATATGGGGGGGGGGGCGGCGGGGGCTGCGACAACAACCCCATGACAATTTACCACCCCCCCCCCCCTTGGACAACAACTCTCCTAGGACATCTACCCCAGAGAATTACCACCACCACCTTCATACATGTATTTGAAAAATAGAATTCAAGTAGGGACAAATAAGGCGAAAACTTTGACAATAGCCCAGAGATACTACTATTTGTATGGGCAAATTCTTTTTTTAAGATGCATTCATTTGTCTTGTTTTTGACTTAATTATGAGAGAGAGAGAGAGAGAGAGAGAAGAGAGAGAGAGAGAGAGAGAGAGAGAGAAGAGACGAGAGAGAGAGAGTTATGAATTAATTAAAGGCATATTGTCAACAAAATCTCAATATTTTTATTTCACTTAGAATGCATTGAAATCGTAATATTATGATGATATTAAATTAAAATATTTTTACCAATATATTATTTACTGTTATTCTTACTCCAAACTAATAAAATACAGTTCGTTGAATTATTATCGGGAAGACAAAAATTCGATTTAGCCCCGCCTTTATCATATGACCCCTAGTTTGAACTCGTTCGGAAAGCAATTCGCGCTGCTCACACGCATTACCAAGGGGCCTCAAGACCAAAAAATTCTCAAAATGACTAACAGCACAATGAAAATCAAGTTTTCAAGTACATATAAACTAGAAGTTAAAAAAGATAATACAGCAGTTCATAGAATATATCAAAGTAATAGAATGTGTATTTTTTCTTCAACTGTTAACCTTGCTGTGCCTATAGCATTGTGACGTCGTCTTCTGACGTTGTCGACAGAACAATCGGAAACGTCATCAGAATCTTGGTATATTCGTATAATTAATCAGATTTCTGGGCAGACAAACTTCACAATAACGACAATTATTATCATTTTATTTTTTACAATTTACTATTTTTACTCCTTTTTAATCTTTTTAACGTCAATACCATTAGTTTCTGCTGATCAAAAAAATACAAATGTGTTAGACAATATGCCTTTAATTAAACAGACAAAAGATAGGTAAAATTAAACATTCTAACAAAAAGGTTGTACAAAGGTTAGTTGTCCTGAGGGTGACTATACATGGATATTACGTTGCACGTTGTCCAGAAGTTGCTTGGAAGGGGGGGGGGTGTCCTGTTCCGATATAAACACTTGGATAATACTAAGTTATGCTCCATATACTCCCTAAATTTTTGGAGTTAATTAAAGAAAATAGTATACCATTTACAGCTTAGTGTGTGGGCCATAAAAAATGTCAGTTGGTATTTGACCTCTGACAAAAATTTGTCGACTTAATTGTCTGTGGCACACAAACTTATAAATACAGTATTTATTACTTCATTAAAGTCATGTCAAAATGTCAGCGATCTCTGATACATAAAAAAAAAGGGGCCGAGTGTATAGGTAGTGAATAGGTTGTATAAATTTTATTATTAGCCTTCAATCAAGGCATTGATTGGTCCCAGTTTGAGGTGAAATATGCACTTTTTATCAGGCAATTTTAAATATTGCAATATCAAAGTCAATCTGAAATCTTGATTTATCATCTGATAAAGCCAGAGAAGTAATCCGCACAATAGCAAGTATTAAAAACAGCAGCCAGTAAATTACATGTAATCTACAGAGTACGATTATTGTAACAGCCATTAGGGCCATGTTATCATTAAAATTATCTTACAGATTGTAATAAAGTATAATATTACACCAATCAAAAGATTTACCAATAACACTGATCAAAGTTGTCGTGGTGACACATTTTATTAACCATATATTTCAAGAATTTAAAAGGTTTGTCACTCAGGGATAATTATTATAGCCATCAGTCATTTTCTAAAATCTGGAAATGTTGTTCATTTTAAAGTTAAATTCCTTGAAAGTGACAGAAAGACAGAAAAAAGCATTATTGCTTTAGTAAGTATATATAATGATGGGCAGAAATGTTTTGATGTACTGATAGATCCAGAAATGATTATTTAAATGAAATGTTATTTTTGAAAGCTTGATTGATGTAGATCTACCGGGTAGTTGGTTTAGTTTATCACACCCCTAACCCCCCCCCCACCCCCCACCCCTCAAAGTCCATAAAGACTCAAGATAACCAGTTGTTTGTTTTCTTTATCATATTACAAAAATCACAAACACTGAATTTAAAACAAAGATGAAAATATTGCTAAATCACTAACATCCACATGACAATTGTATTCATCCCAGAATAGATTTATTGAATGAAATGGACCCCTACATCTAACACATGTTTAATGCAAGTAGACCTAGTAATAAATTGAAATCAACAAAAAACACGTGTATCTTTCACTATAGATGATTTAAGATGAACCTAGAGTTTCTCATTCCAGGCTATAACCAATAAATGATCGTCCATTAATCATCAAGAAGCTGAACTATACGCCTTGCACTTTTGTAAAACATACCCATTTACCACTGTAAAACTGGAGACCACCTACCTCAGCCAGGAAGAATATCTTTGACAATCAGAGTGGAAGACATAAACTATAAAGGAATAGATGACCACCACAACCTGTGTAGGCCTGGTCATACGGTCAAAAGGTATTACAGGTGTGCTAACAGGACTGATACCCATGGTTTTACCATGGTAATACAGGTGTCCTAACAGAGACTGATACCCCATGGTTTACCATGGTAAACAGTGTGCTAACAGACTGATACCCCATGATTTACCATGGTAATACAGGTGTGCTAACAGGACTGATACCCCATGATTTTACCATGGTAATACAGGTGTCCTAACAGGACTGATACCCCATGGTGTTACCATGGTAATACAGGTGTGCTAACAGGACTGATACCCCATGGTGTTACCATGGTAATACAGGTGTGCTAACAGGACTGATACCTCATGGTTTACATGGTAATACAGGTGTCCTAACAGGACTGATACCCATGGTGTTACCATGGTAATACAGGTGTGCTAACAGGACTGATACCCCATGGTGTTACCATGGTAATACAGGTGTGCTAACAGGACTGATACTCATGTTTTACCATGGTAATAAAGGAGTCCTAACAGGACTGATACCCCATGGTTTACCATGGTAATACAGGTGTGCTAACAGGACTGATACCCCATGGTTTACCATGGTAATACAGGTGGCTAACAGGACTGATACCTCATGTTTTACCATGGTAATACAGGTGTCAACAGGACTGATACCCCATGTGTTACCATGGTAATACAGGTGTGCTATCAGGACTGATACCCCATGGTTTTACCATTGGTATAACAGGCTAGGACTGATACCCCATGGTAATACAGGTGTGCTAAAGGACTGATACCCCATGGTTTTACCATGGTATATTCTAAATAATGCACGTATAAACAACATCCTACAATCATTGTTCCAGTAACCTTGACCTTGGAACATAAATAGGTCATGCAGAAGGTGTCCCGTATCTCATACTAAGTACCAAAATGCTGCAGTGTACAGTTGCTGAAAAAAATGTATTACAAAATTGCTCCTTAAACCCCAGTTCCTGTTGATGATACAACCACTTGCTCCCCAAATCTCAATTCTTATTGGTGTTGAAAGCAATAGCTCCCGAAATCCCAGTTCCTATTGGTGTTATAAGCAATTGCTTCTTAAAACCATGTTCCTATTGATGTTACAAGCAAATTGCTTCTTAAACCATGTTCCTATTGGTGTTAAAAGCAATTGCTCCTTAAATCCAAGTTCCTATTGATGTTACATGCAATTGCTTCCTAAACGCAGACATAATAATAAACATACACATATTTTTTCCCCTTATGATAACATACACATGTACATTCAAACCCCACTATCTCAAACTCAATGGGACCAAGAAAAAACTTCGATATATCCCAGGGTTTGAGATATGGTTAATATACATAAAAAAAAATATTAATGTATAGTTGAAACTTCCAACACACTTCCACATCTCCATGGTATTTTTAAGATATGATACTGATGCTTACCTGTGTCACCAAATTTCGGTATGAACAGATTGCCATTTTGATAACTGTAGTGGTTACCCGGTATAAACTTTTGTGCAAGTTCCACTGAGTAGGTCAGTAGAAAATATCTTTTTTTTTCAAACTTTATTTTAAGAGTATACACAAAGTTGTTGGTATATTAACAAATTTGTTCTGCTAATTTTCACTATAAATTCTATGCTTTGATATGAATTATCTACAAAGTTATTACACTAATTAAGTGTCAACTCCAATAATTGTTTCTTCAATAATCTCTTGAACAATATATCATAGCAATTTCTAGGGTAGGCAGTATAATTAAGGGTGGGTTAAAAATTGGATTAGTGAAAACATAGTAACCTCAGTCATTTCAACAAACTAACATATATGCAATGTTTCAACAAAACAATCTTAAATTTCCACTATTTGATATATAATGAAAAATGTCGATGGCGAGTGTACATACAGTTCAATAGTGGACTCCGATCTCATTTCCTCGTCGGCCATTTTTTCGTGCATATCTTGGAAATCTTGGGTTTCTTAGTGCTGGAGCAAGTTGGTTGTGATCAAATTCTACCTACAACATATCATCATGGAGTCAGTTTCTAAAACTTTGTGAAACTCGTAACGCTTATCATCATTAGCAATCTTCTGAATTTTATAATAGATGTAAACTATATGGTAGAAATATACAATAGCTCGTGCCTGCAAACGAAAGTGTGTTCATATGATACCATACGTGATCCAGTTTTAGGAGAAAACTATCGGGTTTCAATTATTGTTGTCATTTTGCTAAAATTATTATAGATTAGGATATATGATTCAGTAAGCACTAAGTATGAAAAATGAACCTGGGCACATTGCCACTAGCTGTTCTAGATAGCAGCCATGATGTGTAGTGTTGGACCTGAATGATGGTCACAGTTTAAAATCATTCAGCCCTCAAAAATTTGCATAATATCACTGTTTGATAAATCATGACATTATACCTTCAATAGTTTAAGAAACATATATAAATTATACCCTCTATGTGGTATTTTTGAAAAGGATCAACTTTAGAAATTTGGTTTATCTACAAGTCAGAGGTATAACCACAATACAGGTGACTCTATATAATTCGCAAGGGACCTTGACTAAAACTTCAAGTGATCGCAAGTATGAAATCAAATTTGGAAATTTATTGTCCAAACAACATGATTTTATGGTAACTGGATGGCAAATTATCCTGTACTTTTTATACGCCCGTCTTCAGACGGGACGTATTATGTTATGGCGTTGTCCGTCCGTCAGGTGTCCGTCCGAAATAGTTTGTCTAGGCCAAACTCCTAAACCTCTTTGAAGATTTGAACAATATTTCACAGAATTGTTGCCCTGGACCTAAGGAAGTGTCATGACCTTGATCCAAGGTTATTAGTCAATGGTTAAGGTCACTAAACACATAATAGTTTTAACATTGGCAAATAGTTTGTCTGGGCCATAACTCCTAACCCTCTTTGTAGAATTGAATAATATTTCACAGAATTGTTGCCCTGGACCTAAGGAAGTGGCATGACCTTGAGTCAAGGTCACTGGTCAAGACCACAATACACATCATGGTTTTTACCTTGTCCAGACCATAAATTTTCACCGAGTGCATGGATTGGAATAATATTTCACAGAATTGTTGGTCTTAACCCAAGGAAGTATCATGACCTTTAGCCATGGTCAATGGTGAAATGTCAAGTTCACAATGCACATAGTGGTTTTAACCTTGTACGGACCATTAGTTTTCACTGAGTGCATGGATAGGAATAATATTACACAGAATTGTTGGTCTATACCCAAGAAGTGTCATGACCTTGAGCCAAGGTCAAAGGTCAAGGTAACAATGCACATAGTGGTTTTAACATTGTCCAGACCATAACTTTTCACTGAGTGCAGGATTTTAAATATATTCACAGATTTGTTGCCCTAGACCTAAGGATGTGTCATGACCTTGACCAAGGTCACTGGTCAAGATCACAATGCACATTGTGGTTTAACCATTATCTGGGCCATGACAGGCGTATATTGCTATGTTGGTGTTGCTCTTGTTTAAAAAAGTTTAAATTTCCATCAGGCAGTCTTTGACTGCATGTATATACTTTCTTGCAGTCATTTCCCCTAAAAATCCCCCCAAATTTACAAAACAAATTATATATGAGTTTGAGCAGACATTTCCATTACATTCCCAAATTCTTTTGCCTTTGATATATTCATAATCTGTAAATGATAAACATTTCTTCATGAATTAGCTGCAGTTGTAACCCATACTCATTCTAATGAAGGATTCTATTTGTCTCGTAAAAAATAATACACTTTAAATTGAAAGACAATTGGTAAAGTTTGTGATATAACAGATTCTTTATTGTTACACTGGGATGCTTGAAGTGTGAACAAAATTTCATCATTATTTGAAAAATCTATGTGCAAGTGTTTTGTACACACAAATAAATCATTTTTCTGTAGATTTCATGAAAATATACAGAACAAATCTACATTCAGGGTTAATCCTAAGTACAACAATGATGCAAATGAAGTGAGAACAAAACAGAGTCATAAATAAGTCTATAAGTATGTAGACATTAATTGTCCCACGATGTGTCCACATAAACAGCCAGATCACTATCTGTTATAACAGTGCATAGTAATACACATCACAATCGATATGCATCTCCCAAGTTACACAAAAAGAAGAAAAAAATGTACTCTAAGTCTATGCATGAGAATTATTTTGATACATATACAGTATTTACCTTATAAATACACTGTTATTTTAACAATAGAATTTTTTTTAAAACTTGTGTAACTGAACACTTTCCAAAACATTTTTCTCACGTTTTCTCAAGGTGATAGAATGTCAAGTGAACAGAGAAGTGTCTGAGAGTTCCTTCTAAACAGACAGAATGAAAACAGTTGTCGCACCATTAAATTGCGTGTAATTGTAGCAGCGGAAACCACGAATTATAAATATAAAACTATCACTGACAGAGTCAGTACCCCTGCATAGTGAGGGCATAAATAAGTAATTACTGGTAGATTATAATTACCTCAAGATTAATTACAAGTGGATTATCATTATCAGAAGATTAATTACAGGTAGATTATCAAATGATTATGTGGGGTAATTCAAAATCATTTTTTTAATGTTCTAATATTGTGTGCCTGATGAGAAAACATCAATTGAATTGAAGGTTTTTTTTCCTGTCAAGATATTTATCTAGATACCAAGTCTTAAAGACAAACAACATAGAAGCCATGATACATCAGTTTACACACAACCCACCCACCTGTGTGTGCGTGTCTATGTGAGACTAGCACTTACCTGTAAACAGTCTAATTAAGCAGAGATGTTGCTGATCTATTACACAGTAATCCACAGAAAAAATTTGTCCTAACCCTTATATTCTTTAGACTAAGTCACTATACATATAGGTATAAATCGTAAACTATATTTTTTCCCTCCTGATCTATCTAGGACCAGGCTATTGCTGACTGCTAATGTAATGTGTAACTTAGTAGCAAGATGACAGTTGACTTGTGAGCTTTTACAATTTATACATCCAGAGAGAGAGAGAGAGAGAGAGAGAGAGAGAGAGAGAGAGAGAGAGAGAGAGACTAACCTCATTGGTCTCCTGGCATGGCAGCCACTTGATGTCTTGGTGATAAAATCAACTGACACAAAACAAAAATGCTGCAAATTAATCAAAAGCTATGACAAGCCCGCAATAATTCCTGGGGTACTGTATACAGATTAATCTTTTTAAAAATATTTTTCTTTTTTTCTTTTTTTTGTTGAATACATACGTTTACCCTCCAGGATTTTAAAAACCAGATCCTTTTTGACAAAAATCACAAAAGATTTATTTAAATTCCATGGCAATATAATGAATCTTTCAAGGTATTCTCATACCACCAAAGTGTTTCATATTCCCTCACTTCATAGTGCAAACCTCTAGTCAGGCATAGTGGCTGAAATCATGAACTCAGTCAGGTGTGAAAATGCACAGTTACATGGAAATAAAACTCTGAAAAGCAAAACAGTAATAAAACAGGTGCCTCATCCTCTTTTTTTTTTTTATTAAAATGATCCAATTCAATGGATATGAAGGTGGGTTCCCATATCCGCAAATTTGATGACGTAGCATATCAATTGGCATCATGCATCAATATATAAACTCAATTCTCAAATTCATGAACTATGTTAAGATTCATTATTTAATCAACGTCCAATAATTAAGAGACGTTCATACTCGTTACATGCATTAATTGAAATTTCCTGATTCATTTAAAGTATTCAGTGATAGCTAGTGGAGCAATTTTGAATAGTACTGTATTAAGAAGCTGACCTTTAAGCATTCATGTATATATGCATATGAGACTTTTGAAGAGTTATCAATCCTATTGCTGCTTTATCGGTCAATATGATGCTTTAGACACCTTTGAAGTAAGATATTCACCGAGCCCAAAGGGCTCTTTGAGCTCGGTGAATATTGTGTACTTCTCAGGTGTCTAAATCATTGTATTGACCTCAAAAACAGCAATAATTGTATAATATCAATCGAAAATTAAGTTCATTCATTCTTTAAATTTCATCTCTTAGAATTCACCAGGGAAAAAACAATTATCAAAATAGCTTGTGTGACAAAAAAATATCAATTATTATTGGTACCTTGTCAATTAGCTCCATTCAATCTAGAAAAACCTACAGTGTAGCGAGGTATATAAAGATTTCTACATTCAACAACATTATCATTTACAGTCATGTGACAGTTTACACCTTTCTTGTTACTTTAATCTGGTCCCTCATCTTCAGTGCAACCCTGGGACATGTACCAATACATAAATGTAATGCTGTATAAATGTACAATATGTCATCCATCACCCTGGTCTGACCAAAACAATGTCGTCTTCCTTATACACTGACTGGACAATAGACAGTTAAAATCAGTGCATTGTTTATATCCCACTTCTCTCATATTTCCTGTTTTGATACTAGATAGCCAAAAATGGAGGCGAGACTATGCACTTCCTGAAAATATATTTTTAAAAAGAAATTAGCATTACTGTGATAAAAAAAAGTATGTAACTTTTGATTAAGATAAAATAAATGGATAGAAGGAAAAACCATTTGAAAGATAAATATAAATACATATTACATTAATTCACTTTACATTAATGAAAATTCCTTACATGAACAAACTAATTTATTTTTCATAGAATCACTGGAGATTGGATTTGGGGATATTCAGCTGAGGTATTACCTTATTGAACTAATTCTATTCAGATGAAGAATGTGTTTCCAAAAATAGATTTGTTTACTAACACATTAAGTATACCTCACAAATATTTTGGACATGGGTCTATATTTTGCCCCCCTGCAGCAAAAAGAACAGACCACCGTCTACATTCTCCATAAAAAATGTTGTTTTTATGAGGACAAATTATTTGCAGTGTATTAAGTGCCCAGCATTTGCTATACAAATGGGGAAAA
Organism: Ostrea lurida; assembly: GCA_903981925.1. Taxonomy (NCBI): domain Eukaryota; kingdom Metazoa; phylum Mollusca; class Bivalvia; order Ostreida; family Ostreidae; genus Ostrea; species Ostrea lurida. The sequence goes on from CAJDSM010000070.1 coordinate 27,149, forward strand.
CACTGGATTTATAACTAACCCTGGATACATATATATCTGCTAAGGTAGAAACCACCAATTGTGTATTATATTCAGATATATCCTGATATTACTTAAAGTAATAATTCAGTCCCTGCAAAATGTCACAAAAACAGATTAGTTAATTTTTTTTGGACATTGCATCAATTTATCCTTTCAGATTCTAAATGTATCTCATGGTTAGTTAGGGGGGGGGGGGGTTTAAAGGCTTTCTCTAAATATTTATAAGACGTCCTCCCTTGTATCTGTGTCCAGTACCTCGGTTTGTTCCTGAATGAGTAGTACTTAAGGTATTTCATGATGAAGTGAACAGCTTATCAACTCTTTGGAATGTTGGAATGTTATTACAGCGACACATGTACAGCTAGATTGATTGTAACATGTTAATTTATATCTCATCTATTACCATCTTAAAAGTTAATTGTTGTGGACTTTTTTAATGTACATGTATTCATCTGCTTTTGAAATGGTGGAAAGTTTAATTTTGTGCATGCAAATGCATTCATATTCATCTGAAAATTTTGAATTAGAATGACTTATCTTATGCAACTTTCAATCTAAATGATTTATTTTATACATCCAAGTTATTAAGAATTTGCTATTCCCCAAGATTGATGAAGCCATAATATCATAATGGAAATTAAGTTTCATTTTTACCTTTTCCAAATAAAAAAAAAAAAAAAAAAATAAAACCCTTTTTTCCCCTCTCTCAATAAATTCTGTTCATTTGTTAAAATCTTTAAATGGATCTATACTAGTGGCAATTTTATATTTGATTGCTTGCAGCTGTTGTGTTATGTTACCCTTTTACAGTTTATGGGATATTTAGCTTTATATTCAGCTAATGAGAATGACTCTGGTCAATGAAAGGGAAGTAACTCAAGCTAAATTAAAGCTTGAATAAAGTAGTTTTACTTTACAACACTCACACCAATTTCATTACTAATTATCAGATTGCTTATAGTACCTGAACCCATATAACAGTCAGCTCAGCAGTATTTATTAAATTATCTTCCATTACATTACATGCACCAGGATGTGGCAAATTTAAAATAAGGATGTTTAGCTGAAAAAAAAAGGGGGGGGGGGGCAGACAGATCATATTCATGATATTGTTCAGTTGGTAGAGCACCTGACTGAAAATTAATTGGTACTGTGTTAGGAGTGAGATCAATAGATCGATGACAGATAAAACTAATCTAAATTCAAATATTCTGAGTGGGAGAGGGATAAAAACTCCCGCAAGTTTCTGTCATCCGACATCAATTACACATGATATATTGCATTCTAATGTACGTCTTTAAAATAGGCTTTTAACAATACTTTCATTTGTGAATGAACAGTAGAAAAGGTATTCCGAGCGCATAAACATACACTGTACATGTATATATAATTATAGTAAAACCGGCTAGTTTTAACATTCATCTTATTTAGTTTTAGAGGAGGGGGTCTCAGAGAAAACTATGTGAATCTAGTTTATTGTCAGACATAGAACTGAGCTTGGCCCTTACACACCTTGCTTATTCTGACACATTCATAATTCCTTGCTTCAAAACACATCACAATGCTATCATTTGATATTAATGACAGTTTGCACCTCTCTTTGTATGGCTTGCGTTTTCAATTACAACACTGAATGACCATCGGTACAATGTATCAAATGATAATATAAAATTATATTCTGTAGGACTATAAGTATAAATACATTGCATGTAGCAGTGTAGTTCAGGGAAACATTGAAAATTTTCAGCCGAGAAAAACATTAATTTTTGGGGAGGGGAGTACCCTCTTTTATATGCAATATTTGTTTCATTATATACTGAATATTATGTAAACAAACCATGATTTACTTTACTAAAGTCAGTAGTAAGCCTATATTAGTGCTTCGTCGTAGACGTCTGTTCACTTTTTGATTAATCACTGTCAGCCTCAGGTAACGTTTACTACAAACATTCAAACGACGTCGTCTTATAATCTACGGCGAACCATACGCGCATAAATTTGACGCACGTGATTATACAGTTTCATTTAGGGATAATCTAATCTTATGTTGGATCCGCTCGCTTACATAACGTAAGCGAGCATGAGAGCGGATCCAACATAACATTTAATTTCAATTAGATTGATTGAGGGAGTTAGCAAGATTTCAGTTCCCCGAAGCCAGGACTATTTTCCAAGTGTTAATTGAATCCTGGCGGAGGAGAACTGAAATCTACACCATGTTATATATATAGTGAAAAATCAGTAAAGGTAATAGATATCTTTTTAAACAAGTAATGTTACTATCACCCTGGTGGTCGTGCTTTCAATTCTCAGAGGGAAATAACTTTCTTGGCCAATCAGATCCGCGTATTTTACATGATACATGTAATTAATAAAAATGTTATACTCCGACTGATTTTTCAATATGTTCTATCTGGCTAATTCCCTAGAAATGATTTCCGTCGACGTCAGATGGCGCTGAAGTACTATCCGTGGTAGAAAAATCAAAATGGAGGAAAAATACGAACTGTGGAAAGTGCCCCAACTCAAAGCGGCGCTGATCAAGCGATCGGCGGTCAACGAAGGGAGGAACTGAATTCCCGGCTTTGCCGTGTGTTTTAAATTCTGAAATGGGTTTTTGGAAGTCTTCAGAAAGAAAGGTTATGAAAACTATATGCTTCACTCGTGTAAGACAAATTACAGTACATTAAATGAAAATGAATTAGTATCAAGGACACAAATAACGAAGCAGAAAAGAATTGAGAGACGACATCAGTCATGGTCAACATACAAAGGCTAAGGCGAGCTGAAGGTATCAGACGGAAAAAGAAGAAAAGAGTGTAATATAATCATTTTCAATGATTCAAGAGGCCTATAGCACCGGTGATCTAGAAACTCAACTACACAGCTAATACACTGTTGTCATGAGGTGAAGATCTAGAAACTGCTGTGGATCATGTGACCGACACTTTAGAGTATATAAGCAAATCAGTTAGCAATATATTCATTTTTCGTGATACGGAAGTCCAAGCCAGTGCTACGAAGAAAACACTAAAGGTTAGTTTGGTCGGGTGGATTGCCTTATACATTTGTATTGGAGGCTTGCCAAAGGTGGATTGCCTATATCATCAGAGGAAAAAAAAAAAAAGGAAAGAAAAAAAAAAAAAAAAAAAAAAAAGAGAAGAAAAAAAAAAAAAGAAAAAAGAAAAAAAAAAAAAAAAAAAAAAAAAAAAAAAAAAAAAAAAAAAAAAAAAAAAAAGGAAGGGAAAAAAAGAAAAAAAAAAATTGCCACTTTTGAATAATATTAGACCATTCGTTAGAAGGCTGACCACTGTTATATTGGCTAGCATTTTAGGAGTTGACCTACTAGAGGTTCGCCTATTTCGTTGTCTTCTTTGGTTAGGGAGGGGTTACGGTTTCAGAGGTACGCAGTCGACTGTCCGTCCTGAATAAGGCATTAACACAGTAATTTAACTGCTGCTTTTGGAGTTTACAGCCTATTTTAATTGTAGGGTAGGGCTTGCCGCTAAGTTTTGCTTGAATAAGGTAGGCTTACCAATTAAATTTCTACTGATTTGAGGCCGACCAAATGAGATTTCCCTTAAGTTAGGATAGACCCAGTTTAATACATGTAATAACAAAAATCATTTTAGAGAGGAAAACCATATTAAATTAATCATTTTGTTAAATCATTTGAAAGAGGAAAATTATTAGTTTGTTGAATTTATCAAACCCCAAGGATCCTGGAATCAACCGGGTACTACAAGAGCAAGGAAAAGGACTAGTTTCATCAGAAACCCATTTAAGTTTACAAAGGACCTCTTCAGCGGAGAGAAAGCTGAAACTTTACAAATATCTATACACGAAGTGCACCAGCATTTACTAGTAGAAACCCACAGAGATTCGGTAAAGAATCAGTCATTAGGGGAATACATCTGCCCCTACACCAGCTACAGAGATGGATGTCAAAGAACCTACTCTGAAAGAGGCCCAACTGTTTGTGCAGAGGGCAAGAACAGGATTAGCACCAGGTCCATCAGGAATATTATACAAAGTCTACAAGAAGTGCCCGAAACTGCTAAGGAAACCGTGCCTGCTCCTAAATATGGTGTGGAAAAAGGAACTGTAACAGAAAGTTGGAAGAAATAAGTTCTAAGGATGTTTTGTACCCAAGGAAAAGAAATCAGAAATCATTAAACAGTTCCGAACAATATCTTTGTTGAACATGGGAGGCAAGATTAATATTTTCTTCTCAAACATGACAAACAGACTAAATATCGTACCTGACAGACAATAACTACATCGATACATCCATAAAAAAAGGATGTATTCTGGAGTTTTTTTTCAGTATGGATGGAGCATAGTAGTATCATCAGCTAACTTATCAGGGAAGCAAAAGAAGGTAAAGGTGACCTCACATGTGTATGGTTAGATCTGGCCAATGCGTACGGCTCTATTCCACATCAAGTGATCAGCATGGTGTTGAACCATTACCATATTCCACAGAAAATTAAAACAATGGTTTGCCATTACCTGCAGGGAATGAGACAGAGATTTAGTAACGGATCAACAACAGATTGGGTCAATTGTAACAAGATGTACAGTTCCACCAATATTATTAATCATCGGAATGGACCTATTCATATAAATAGGCAAATTTAACATCGTGTTAAACGTTATCATAATTCCAAATCATCAAAGCCGCAGAGAGAGAAATACGAAGCCCAAAGATGCAGACAGGAATACATGTACCAGCAAACAGAAGATTTGATGATGATCTGGCAGTTACAAATATAGATTGACGAAGTAAACAATGTGTTAAACGTAATCATAGTCCCCAGAAAACATATATACAAAATTGAGTGTAGGGTAACACGGACCTCCGACAAAAGCGAAGGCAGGATCAGGTGCCCTGGAGGAGTAAGAATCCTGTGTAGACCTATCACACCCGCCGTGAGCCCGTAGTCGAAATAATGTAAACGGGGTTACCCGTCGTCAAATCTAGTACGAAAATGACAGTCTAACAAAGGGTATGAAACAAATCAGTCATAACCAAGATTCATGTCCGGGCAAAGTGGATCTTCACTGCTTTGGATGAAACTGCGAAATGGACAATATTGAAATTTAATTAACGTCCTAATTCCATCTTTAAGTCCAAGGGAAAGATACACCATCTACTGTCAACAATCCAGTAAAAATCTTAGGCAAAAAATGGTATGACGACACACTGGGGAATGCTGTAAATAAGAACATGAAGAAGCAAGTAGGAGAATTGCTAAATGTATAGGGAAAATCTATAAAAATCCTCAACAAGAACCACTGTGCCAGAAAAGCTGAAATTTATATGAAAGCTTCCTGATATAGTGAAAATTCAAGTTTGTTCAAATCATGACCCCCAGGGGTACGATGGGGCCACATTTAGGGGATCAAAGTATATAGGGAAAATCTTTAATAATCTTCTCAAGAACCATTGGACCAAACAAAACCCCCATCATTTATCTGAAAGCTTCCTTAAATAGAGTAGATCCAAATTTGATCAGATCATACTTCTAGGGGTAGGGTGAGGCCACAATAGGGGATCAAAGGTTTGCATAAAATGTTCTTCTCTGGACAGAACCACTGGACCAGTTTTAAGGAAACTTCAAAATTCTTATTGAAAATCACCACTGATGAGCCAGGGCCAAGGTCACTCAAATGAACGATGTGGTCCATGGGACTCTTGTTGGGATAATGATTACGTTTAACACATTGTTAACTTCGCCAATTTATACAATATAAGGGATCCTAGCGGGAGTATCATGGGAAATGTAGGCAGATATAGGAAAGAAACTAGATTTCCCATTAATAGTGCAAACTAGGTTTAGACCGGATATATGCTTTTTGGGACTATGATTACGTTTAACACATTGTTTACTTCGCCAATTTATATATAGTGTTATGGTGATCTCATCTCAGCAGAAGTCTTACTGTCTATCCTTACTTATAGAGTTAGCCATTCCACTTGTAGAGTTACTGTTCCATGGGAGAAAGCATGTGACGAAACATATCAGATGAAGACTGCAAAGTATGCAGAATTGGTGAAAGCATGCCAACAACAGGGATGGAAGATGTGGCTATTCCCAATAGAGGTGGGCTGTCGCGGGCTCCCTGCTCAATCCATGTGGAGGCTGCTACAGAGACTATGAGTAGACGGACAGCAAAGGAAGAATGCCATCAGAGAAGAGGACAGATATATCATCATGTTGGCTTTGGTACCGAAGAGAGAAGGACTGGATGCCAACATCTAGTGGTATACAGTGATTGATCACCACTGTGGACCACCAGCTAGAGGATGTAGTGATTATAGGGTCGAAACATCCAGTGAAAGTTGGAAACCACCCGAAGATGTCACCAGACCAGTCAGATCCGCAGTATGAGCCAAGCTTGGGATGTTGTCAGATGTTAATCAAAGAATACGTCAATACGTTTGACCAAAATTTAGCAGATCTTACGCCCGTAAATAAGCTACATTGTATAATTAAGTAAATCCTGACTTATATAGTAGTCTATCTGTATTTCTTTCTTCATACTTTATAGCTGCTGTAGTTTTTATAACTGCGCTGCCAATGAAATATACTGACTGGAGAACAATTAAAATCCTCACCACGCTTTTTATTCTAGATCGTTGTACATGGTCTAGATGAACCACCAACATTTAGCCAGAGGTGGAAAATACAAACAACAATGGTGGCTAAAGAAGATTCATTACAATTCAAGGTGGGCTCTCCACCTTGGAATGACAAAGAATATGCTTTTATATGGTATTGTATTCAATGGGTCATCTATTGCATATATTGTCTGGCATTTTTACATCAAGAGGTTGACCTTTAAGTAATTAGAATTGAGTTTTTCTCTTTGTATTAAATGAAATATCTTACGAGTTTTGCCGTTCTTATAGTAATGGTCATTAAGCGATTCATCAATCATTTGATTATTTCACTGATGCTGTATTTTGAAATACATACTGAAAAAGTGAATTTGGAAAAAAAATGTTGTAAGTTAAACTTTCCCCCCTAAGATTACATGTATTATTGCATGGAATTTTTTAACCTTAAAATCGTACAATGTCGTAAAATATCAATTTTACATTTGACATGTGATACCCGGGATGTGATGTCTAGCGGCATATTATGCAAGATAAATTATATCAACATGCGAGAAAAGTATGTCAACATGCAAGATAATTATGTCTACATGCAAGATAATTATGTTGACATGTACACGTTATCATTCCTTTTAGAAAATCTAATTTCTATGAGTAAACTTCCTGAGTAACGCTAGTATACAAAAAGGCGAAGTTAACCTTGTGTCAACGTAATAGTAATACCAAAAAAAACATTAACAAAATTCGAAGTACAGGGCAACACGGACCCACAAAAGCGAAGGTAGGATCAGGTGCCATGGAGAGTAAGACATCCTCTGCTGACCGGCTCACACCCGCCGTGAGCCCTTAGTCGAATAAAGTAAACGGGATTACCGTAGTCAAATCTAGGTAGAAATGACAGTTAACAAGGGTATGAAACAAATCAGTAACATATTGACTTAGGTATAATTTGTATCGAAACAAGGTCATTACATGCGACCGTAGAATTTGCGAAATAATGACTTTAAACGAGATTCGTCTATACCCTGCAGCATCACTTTTTTGTTAGTAGTTGGCCTCGCTTTAAAAAAATCCGCATACGCATATAGCATGCTCTTGCCTATCGAATCAACTGGGATATACACACCTATAGCAGGTGATAGTGGTATATTACTAACAGAAAAGGAAGTTGACGTAGCAAAGTTAAAGTCATCACGTTATCATATAATGTAGTTGTCAGTCTGCCATTAGAGTCAATGTTAAGTAAATATCCAAATTGAAGCAGATATGTCAGATTCTTTGGTGTCCTTTATGTCGAGTTCTTCGGGATATATCAAATGGACATAATTGTGAAAATTATGATTGTTAATTGTAACACATCATCTATATACCTATATGTAGAGTTGAAGGAAACGGCAAGTTTTTGTTTTTATCCCGTAACAGTTTCTGTAAAATTCTGCTTCACATGAATATAAAAATAAGTCTGCCATAAGGGGGCACAATTAATGCATAGGCAATACCTACGGTTTGTTGGAGACCTGGTCTCCAAAGACTACATAATATATCAATACAAAAGGCGAAGTTAAATTGTGTCAAACTTAATCATAATCAAAAAAACATATACAAAATCGAGTGTAGGGCAACACGGACCTCCGACAAAAGCGAAGGTAGGATACAAAAAGGCGAAGTTAACATTGTGTCAAACGTAATATATATCCAAAAACTATACAAAATCGAGTGTAGGGCAACACGGACCTCCGACAAAAGCGAAGTAGGATCAGGTGCCATGGAGGAGTAGCATCCTCTGCTGACCGGTCACACCCGCCGTGAGCCCTTAGTCGAAATAAAGTATCGGGATTACCCGTAGTCAAATCTAGTAGGAAAATGACAGTCTACAAAGGGTATGAAATAATCAGTCAACATATGACTAATGATAATTGTAATCGCAAACAAGGTACTTATAGGCGACCGTAGAATTGCGAAAAGATGACTTTAAACGAGATTCGTTATACCCGCAGCCATCAACTTTTTGTTAGTAGTTGGCCTCGCTTTAAAAAGTCCGCATATGCATAGACATGCTCTTGCGTATCGAATCAACTGGGAGATTATACACACCATAGCAGGTGATAATGGTATTAATACTACATAGAAAAGGAAAGTTGACGATTGCAAAGTCAAAGTCATCACGCTTATCATATAATGTAGTTGTCAGTCTGCCATTGAGTCAATGTTAAGTAAAATATCCAAATATGAAAGAGATATGTCAGATTCTGTGGTATCCTTTATGTCGAGTTCTTCGGGATATATCAAATGGACATAATTGTGAAAATGATGATTGTTAATTGATAGCACATCATCTATATACCTATATGTAAGGTTGAAGGACACGGCAAGTTTTTTGTTTTTACCCGTATAAAGAACCCAAGCATGCTCTTAATATCTACTTCAGAGTACTTGTGTAGGCAATCAGAGTGTTTTCTAACAAATATGTGTCTTGTTTGCCAACGACTAGAAATTCGTATTTTTGGGTGCCGTTTTTGTTTAAAAAGCAATTATCTTATAATCTGAAAAAGCCTAGATTTTAATTTGTCGTGAGGAATCGTTGTGTAAAGTGTGGAGATCATTACGTTTTGATGCAGTCAATTTTTGAAAATTCTTGTGATTTCAGGTTTTCAAAAGCTCTTTAGAGTTTTTAAGAATCCACATCTGATTGACACCACTTCTGAATTGTGTGGACAGTATCTCTGAAGAGATTCTTTAATAGCTGTTAGTAGTTTAGTCAAAAGTAAAGAAAGAGGCTTGTAGAGCACTTACTGGAGTCAGCGGATGTAATCTTTGTTTGTAAGGGTTTTTATGCAATTTCGGAATCCAATAAAGGTATGGTAATTCAAATTGATCCTGATTCTTCGATATATTGAAAGTAATTAAAACAGAAAGGTGATTTTGAAGAATTTCATCTTTGGTGAAATTGCTTAGAGTGTAAGTAGGATTCCCAGATGTTGAAGTAAACCCTAGTTCATTTAAAAGACAATTATAATAGTAACTTTTACAAACAAAGACAATGTTGTTACTAGCTTTATCAGCTGGAACCAGTACAAAATTTTCATGTAGTCTAAGTAACTCATTTACCACTTCTGGTTTCTTAAAAACAGAGGGATAAATAGTACTGCATTTTCCCCGTTAAATGGTGAATACGGGATTTTAATAAACTCCGAATACTTTTTATCCATTCAGACAAAGTATCAAGACTCCTCTCCCTCAGATTTTGTCCAGTGTCTGGCGTATTCTTTCTACGAATTCATGATAGTCATGAAATTTGTCCATTTAAATGAGCGAGGTTCTCGGAATTTAGGACCTTTTCAAAATAAGGGACTTGAGATCCTCATTTTGGACTATATTATATTTCCCGTAAAACTGACCAGCGGGACTTTAATTAAATGAGGAAGAGGAACATGTACAACTTTTGGAGGATTCCGTTGTTACATTGTTCAATATCTAGGCACATCATACATGCGATATATGTTGACTTGCCACTTATTTATGACAACATGCGAAATAATATTATATGTCAATATGCAACTTCTGATTATATGTCAATATGCAACAAATGTCGATATAACCCTGAATAGGTAATAACTATACCATGTGTAGACACTTTTAGCAGAGTTATGGCTCTTGGTCTTTTGACTAAATACAATAAATTGATGCATGGAACTGTTGAATGAAAGAGTTTACTGGATATACATGTAATACAAAATGCAAAAGACATTGAAACAAATTTGAATTCCTTAATATAAAACATGTCATGTAAAGTCAACACATTTATTCGGAATCAAATCAGTTTCTCACTGTTCTTCGGGCGTTTTCTTGTTTGTCTGACTGGAGAGTTTTTTTGAAAACGATTGCTGGAACGTGTCCTTAGTGATGGATGCCATGGAAGCGTTAAAATTCCGACTGAAGGATGCTCGCCGGGCCCCGTTTCTTTGAAGCATTCCTTTGAACATGGTAGAAAATCGGTCATCAGATAGACCGTATATAAACGGATTGGAAACATGGTTCAGAAAAATGGTCCACAGAAATATGTTGTACAATGCACCACCATAGAAACCCATAGAACATTCCAGATTTTGATGGATGTGCAGAACAAGTGCTAGGACATCGTGGATCAGAACGTTAATTAAATACACAACAGAAATAACCAAGAATGTTATTGTTGTTTTCCCGATATTGGCATTCTTCTGTCCTTTTTGGCGGTTTTTTGATCGGACTGTGGAGTATTTTGAGTGGATTCGGATTCTTCTCAGAATTAGGGAATACAGGACACAGAGAAAAAGAGTTACAAAGACCAACATGGCTGTCAGGGCAATATAGTTCCACTGAGCGATCGTAATGGTCAGAGGGTCGTTTTCCAAAAAACAGCGCGTTCCTTTGACGTTGTTTATTTGAGTGTTGACTTTGGAGTTCCCATACAGCAAAGGTGTAAACCAAGAGAAGCCAAGAGCAAACACACAGACGAACAAACAGCTGAGTTTGGCCTGCTGCTCCGTTAGTTGTTTTTTCAGGGGTCTGCAGACTTTCTGGAAGCGGTCAATAACAATGAGGACCAGAACTAGCGATGACGCAATATATACGAAAAATCCCAGAAAATAGCCTGCTTTACAAATAAAGTTAGATGGAAAATTAATTGGATAATACAAGTAAAGAATCGTGAACGGCATCACAAAGAAACAGCTGATAAGGTCTAGCACTACCAGACACAAGACATACACGCGGTAGTTGGAGACCCTCGATTTCTGACTGTACAGCAAAAGAACAAACACATTTCCGATGAAGCTCAGCACCATCTGAAGACTTATAAAGTAAATCCCAGGAATATTCCTTCGCATGAATACATCATTGATGTCCTCCAGTGTCGTTTGATTGCTCCATTCTCTGTCCACAAGCCATTGAGGGCAGAAGAGGTTTTCTTTCCGTCCATGGGTGTGATTTGCGTGCGTGTTGGAGAACGGGGCGTGAGGCTGGGGACTCGGCAGGTGGTCAATGACTACAGGTTGGTCAGGCATCGGAGCCGGCATATCGTGTAATCCGTCTGGATCCATGTTTAATGGAGGAGAATGCCTGGACTATAGATTTTCCCTGAATGTGTTTGGGCACAAATAAGGACTGAGAAGGGAGCGGAAGAAACTTAAAAGCTCGCACCCTTCCGAAATGGTCCACGAAATTGTAATATTTTATTTCATGTCCGCCGTCGTCTTTCCCGAGATAACATCAACTTTATTCAGTTTCTGTTCTTAATGGAATACACATCCATTAAAAATGAATATAAAATGATGGTAATTTAATTGATATGTATTACACGATGCCCTCTGGTTAGAGAACATGAATGACATAAAAAGCTGGAGGTAAATGCTATATATTTAATCAGTCACCATTTGAACAGAAAATTATATGAAAAGGTATACAATTCTCAAATCCAAAATATATGAAAAGGGTGGGGGTCTGCGATGTCAACGGCACGTCCCTACCCATAAAACTACAAAGTGTCCCCCCCCCCCCCGGGTAAGAGACAAACCAAATTATCCACATATAGGTTAAAATCATATATTTTTGGGGGTTTGTTTTGTTTTTTAAAAAAATTATTCTACTTTAAAAAAAAAGATTTATTTTCGTTTCCATAGTTTGTAAAACACGGACTTTTTGTTGTTGTTGATATAATGTACAAAGCATTCATTCCTTGTGGGGATTTACAACATAACGTAAAGTTAATAAATGCAATGGTTGATTTCTCGCTGTGTGTTTTTCTGGTCGCAATCATGTTTTGATTATCAAGAAAACAAATTTCAATGAAAAGCCACAACGTACTCCAGCATTATTAGTTAATTATAATATCTACCAAAAATAAAAATTGAACCCATTTTGCTGTAATAATTAGTAGAAAGTCTCTACTGTCTGTATTTAAGTATAAGTATTGATAAATGACAATGAAATAATGCAGACAATGCTTTTGTGCAGAGGATATATACATGTATTTATGTAAATGCCTTTTTCCTAATTCAAAAGAATTCGACCTACAAACCACCAAATATAACCTAGTGTTCAAAGTGAATAATTTTGATGTAAAATATCACTGAGGATTTGTGCTATTTGTATTCATTTTTACTTTCTTTGTATATATGTATTTTGTAGTATTCAAATACCAAGTCTTCAATATTAGGCTATTTTATTGTCATTTTCAAATGATCGGAACATACATACAACACCTCACATATGTAAAATATTTTTATTCTGCTATGGAATCTCATATATCAGGACATTGTGGTGGTTCTGGGGAAACCTTTTGAAGTTATGTGGCTTTATTTATAGATAGTTTTCTGAAAAATACCTATATAATTACTTCCTGATTTTAAAAATCCTTTATTGGAACCAATCATTCGTGAAAAATAGGCATTTGCATTGTGTGGTACAAAATATTGAATAGAATATTGAGATTGCCCGATCGATGCGATTTAAAGACTACCCTTTGAAAATGCTTTGTTTGTTCAAAATTTATTATACTATTCTATCAGAACAAACGACTTCAGGAAAATGATAGGGCTGGTTTTCTTGTTTCTCTTTCAGGGATGTTACCCAGGTAATGTCTCACTCTCTCATATACATCTCTCCTCTCAATAACTCCTCAATCAAACTCATCGATAAATACCCATCTCTCCTCTCGCATCAATCATTACTATCTCTCCTTAGTCGCTCATCTCTCGTCTCTCTGTCTCATCTCAAATATTTCTCGCGTGTATGAGGCTCTGTGATACTCTCTCTCCCTTTTCATTGTAATATTCATTCTCTTGCTGGCATACATATTATCACTGCTCGCAGTCTCTCATACCGTCCTCTCCTCTCCTCCCTCAGTATTTGTCTCTCTGTATTGTATTATGCTTTTTGCGCCGCTAGCTCAATCCCTTCTGTGGAATTAGAGCTCATTTTTCTTTCTTCCCTCTCCGAAAAAGTATATAACTGTCTAATTTTTCCACTGCTGGAAAATAATCCATAACTTTTTCTTTCTTCTACCTCATGGCGGATTTTGTCTCAAAATCGTGTCTCTCTTAAATATCTTCTGTCTCTCTCATTCATCTGTGTATGCAAGAGATCGTATGCAAGAGATGCTTTTTCGGGGTTGCGTCATCTCGAACAATCTGGTAATTTAACAATCAATGGTCATCGCACTCAAAAAATCAATAACCATTTAGAATACTCTCAGCGGTTCTCTTGATCACTGGGATATATCGTCTCTCATAGTTTCTCTGTCTCTCTCTCCTCAACTCATCTCTCTCCAGATCTTCTCTGTGTCTCTCATCTACATCGTCATATATTGAAGAAGGTTCCTATTCCCAACAGCATAGTAATTTATAAGGGAAAGTCGACTAAACAACTTTCCTTAATACAGTGTAACCATCAGTCGCTCTCCT
>CAJDSM010000070.1:47977-69775 GCA_903981925.1 Ostrea lurida
TTGTTTTCTATTGACGTGAATGCATATATCTCTAGAATCTTTTGATAGATAGAAGCATGCAGAGGAGAACTTGATTGATTGATTGATTGATTATAGGTACTTTTTTGTTTTGAATGTACCCTTGTTTTATCTATTGATGTGAATCGTATATCCCTGGAAAGTTTGATAGATTATAGAAGCATAGAAATTGATTGATAGTTATATGTCCGCAAAATGCGATACCCGGTGTTCACAGTATGTTGCTCGATAAAGATCTCTTCCTGCTCTTGAAAAGGGCATAGGCCTAATTTTGCAGCCCTTCACTTGCAATATATGAGTGAAAAAATTATCAAGTGTAACATGTAGCAGTCACCAATCCAGATGCTAATCACGCTCGCCGTTGCTTACGGTAACTTGCGTGATCAAGATAGAAACTCTACATCATGACCAGACAAGCCTCGTTAGCTCACTAGAGAGATAGTACAAGTTTCCTTTTAATTAAACTGCCCGCTACACTACTATAAATCCTTTCGCTTTCAATCGTTTTGAATATCAAATCTTGGTCTGAAATTATAAAGAGTTATCATGGATTTAGCATTCAAAAGCAAACTAGGATGGATTGATTATAAAGAGTGTAAGTTTATTTTGGCGGTTGTTGGGACCGCTTCCGGATTACAACGCGCAGAGCAGGCCATGCCTATAGCCGGGCCATATAGTTTACGCTATGGTACCCGGCTAAAAAGGATGAAAGACATTGCATTGACTTTAAATATTCACATTTGAGTAACTTTTATCGATCATTCATGCAACATCTTTTGGGAAATTAACATGCATAACAAATCGTATAGTTTGTTCTGGTATGCGGCATTTTTGTGTGATCAATATCAGACCAAATTTAACTTTCTGTAGAACCGACTCGGAGTCGACACAAGTCCTACATATAAATTTGAATATTCGTTATTTATTGCTGACTAAACATCGGTATATGTAAGTGTAGACATTGATCACTGCTGTGCTTTAATTTTTTAAGGATCACACTACTCCGATCCCGAGCCCTGCACGTCAGAGAATACCACTACAGTAATAATCAGTGAAGTGTCATGTGTCAACCTTCATGAACTTTCAAATAATACGTACAGCATCTGGATCCGCCCCCAGCTTTCAGATGGTCGCCCACTTGTACTCTCCAATGAATGTGTTTGCTCAGGTTGTCCTTACTACTTAAACGGTTAGTAGTGTAAAGGCACAGCTGATTGAATAATGACACACAATGAAAAAAAAACCCAGCACCAAGAAGTATTGTTAATGTATGTATGTATGTATGTATGTACATGTATGTATGTAAGGTTTGATATTTGACAATCAGTAAGTTACGTATATCATCTGAAATTATAAACTCGTAAACAGTTTGAAATTATGCATGTGTGTTTAACGAAAAGCAATACTGTATATATTTTCAAAACAATTTAGTTTCTTATTCCAAGCTCTGAAATATTGTAATTTTTTCTCAAATCAAACTACATTTTTTCAGACACCCTTCCGACGAATGGGACAGACTTAGTCAGAACCAGATCGCCATGTGCGATTATTATTGAAACATTTTCTTTGTATGTTAGGAAATGTGACGGGTTCTTTGTGTTCTACATGGAAAGCGATTTCAAATTTATGAAACTCTTCTTCGGTTTGATGTTCGAGGAATGCTGGGGTAAAGATTGCTTTCTGTATAGTCACTTCACAGGGTGCTTTGTATTTCACCTGTTATAAAATAAACTATATATCAATGATCTATTTATGAACACATCATTTGTTATAACAAATTTCTCATAAAGATCACATTCTCCTATGATGTCATGTTTTCTTTATTACATGTATTGAACGATGTTGTCTCCACAGCTCCTTATCGCGGTCCTTGTCAGAAATCGTCAAATACAACAGGTGAGTGTCCGGGGGGGGGGGGGGTCTCAACCTATACTTTTGGGTACAGACGTCCCGCTGACATTTCCAAACCACCCCCATAAATATATTCAAAATTTTTGAAACCCTACCCTTTCATATATTTCCGTTGAAAATTCTGACCCAATCATATATTGTGACCTATTCATGTATAGTTGCCGCCCATTCAAGTAAGTGCACTTGTAATTATACCCGGGTTTTAGTTATATTTCGGGGAAAGTGTCCTAATATTTTATGATTACAAACCTTATTAGAGGATGAACTCCAGCAAATAAATTGGCATATTAAAATTGTCTACCCATTGATATAACAGATTGATGAAAATGGCACCCCATTGAATATTATTTGACTTGTCAAAAAAGCGACCCATACCAGCACGTCGTATATAGCAATATATAGGAGAGGCCCCCCCGGGGGTGAGTGTGGGTATGCAACATCAACCAGAAACAAAGCAAATCACTAAATACTCAACAGAGACTAAAAAGGAAGAAAAATTATATTCATAATTTGCAATATGTATATACAATCTAGATAGCGACCTCCACGTATGTCCGGAAGTAGGAAGTTTTCACGAGGAGACCGAAGATGGATCAGCCATGGAGGCAGTCTTTAAGTGTCTATTCCAACCAGTTCCTGGAAACGTAGAGTATGATGTTGAATGGTTCATTGATGGAACTCTGGTCAATAACGCCACATTCTCTGGGGTCAGTTACAGCAACATCAACGACACCGCGCTCCGCCCACGACACTGGACCAATAACTTCACTATGAGTTTCCAGGTAAACACCTCCTTGGTT
Source organism: Ostrea lurida (assembly GCA_903981925.1). NCBI lineage: Eukaryota > Metazoa > Mollusca > Bivalvia > Ostreida > Ostreidae > Ostrea > Ostrea lurida. The sequence goes on from CAJDSM010000070.1 coordinate 50,707, forward strand.
GTTACCTTAAAAAATAAGTATTTTTTTTAAATGTGTTTAATTTTTTATTTAATACATATTTTGATATAACGTTTGCAGGTGACATGTGCTGTAAAGTCACGTGATGCAATTTCTGGAAACCGGGGAGAATTTCATGAAAGTCCATCATACTTTGCAGGCATAAAGGTATTTCTGTGCCATACCTTTCTCACTTGTCAGTAATAGTGCTATTAGCACACACATTTCAAATCAAACAAAATCCACTCTTTTACAGTCAGATCATCAGCAGTATTCAGTGGTTGAGGGAGAGACAATTCAGATCGGTTTCCAGGCAACAGTTCCGTTCAGTTGTCCTTCAGTTTTGAGTGACGCAATGAAGGCTTCCCATTGTAGTTTCCAGTTCTACATCTGGACCCCAGGGGAGGGTCAATGTGTGAATGGACAGACCAGCAACGGAGTTGCCTTCAAGAATAACCCCTGCGGGATTTTGTTCGGCTACAAGGACAAAAGGAAATCAATCAATGTTACTGGCTTTATTGACGGACTGGTAAATTTTGGAGTGAGGAAATCTATCTTAAAAGTGGCATCTACTCAAAATCCCATGGACTCGTCTGGGATATGGAATGGTGTGAAGATTCCGGACATTACAGTAAGTCTGAAAGGTCTTGAACTTTTATCTGGAGCTGAAATTATCCTTCCGTTGATGTTTTGTCAAACGATTTTATTTCGAGCTATACATTTACTTTCATGTTTGTACATTTTTGGGAAAAGAATTCATCAAATTACTATAGCCCGGGCCGTCATCACAGTTCCATTTTTGTTTCTTCTCAGATGCTGCCAGCATTTTAAGGTACAATTTTGACTTGATGTTGACCTCTATAATGTACTACAGGTTATTGTGAAAGATAAAGACGTCCTAGTGTCGGGTAAATACTGCGCTTCCTACACGGATCCACACCAGAGGACGTTTGATGGGAGGTATTTTTCCAATCAACGGGCTGGGGAGTTCCTGCTCTACAGGCATAAAACCTTGCCTTACACGGTATTGTCTCTAATTCACATACATATAGAAAATAAGATCATAAATATAAATTAAATGTCCATGAATTCTTAAAGTATTGACTGTATCATCCTTTTTTGAAATATCAGTTTTGTCGTGAAGAAAATACAACTCAACTTTATGACAAACGGGATGAATTCAGCTTCTCCATCGCTAACTTCTCATATCTATGTAGCAACATTCCATTACCTACATATGGTGTTTATGTCTCTCAATTCGATACGCAGTGGCTTGTTCTGCTTATGGTCAGTTTTTAAATTGAAAACAAACTCATATTTCAGGGGTTTCAACAGTCTCTTTAAAATAAGCATTTCGCAAAGTCTGTGGTCGTTATAACAAGTTAGTTTGCCGATACAATCTGCCATTGAGTCAAATGATGACTGACATGTTTTACCAATTAATAATTCGTTCTTTATACCCTTTTTTTGGCTACGTAAATTGCTCCATCCTCATCAAGATAAATATGTTTTAGACTGTGGAAATAAATCAAGCACTGCTGATTGTATTGCTGGTATATCGGTATCAGTACCACTTTTCTCTTGATTTTTTCTTGTTTACAAAGTATTTCAACAATGACAACCATTTTTATCCGTCACGAACACATTGCTTATAATTCGCTTTTGGTGCATTCAACATTGAATGTAAAGGCAAATATAACGAGCAGTGCTCAATCTCGTAAGTCCTAAATAGAATACAAAAACAAGAGTTGGGCAATGACGGACCCCTAGACACACCAGAGGTGGGATCAGGTGCCTAGGAGGAGTAAGCATCCCCTGTTGACCGATCACACCCGCCGTGAGCCCATAGTCTTGATCAGGTAAACGGAACAATCCGTAGTCAAATCAGTGTGTGAAAAACAGCTTAACAATGGCTATAAAACACATCAAACAGCATTTGACTCCAATGGTACGTCATATTGGGAAACTAAATTGTTATAACGCCTTTAAACGTGACTGTTGAAACTTGTTCTGTTAAGTAGCTTGAGCCGTCAGATTTCAAAACTCTAAGGTACAATACCGCGTGAACAAGCTCTTGCGTATCGAATAAAGTGAGAGACATACACATCATATGCAGGTGATGATGGAATTCCTACATAGATATATGGGAAGTTGCGATGGAAAAGCTTTGTCATAAAGTTGAGTAGTTAGTTTGCCGTTAATGTCCAATGTTCAATAAAATATATAACTATATTTATTTGACATTTAATTTCTAATTCATTTCTATAGGAATTAATTATCCTGATTGACAATCGTAGGAGTTTTTTTGTTACCTACAGGATTTTTTCTCCATAGGATAATGAATATTTTGATAGGATAAAAAAAATCCCCCCATTCTCTACAGGAATTTTATCTTTAGGGAGCTTATATCTCTTATTGTGCAAGTTGTGTAAACTTTAGCTTTGAACTAGAAGTACTGGCAAAAAAAAAAACAAAAATCCCACCAGTTACACTGAATTTGTTTCTGTATCTTTGATAAAAAGGTAGCCAAAAAGTCTGGACTTGCATTTCCGAAGTTAATGTCATACTGTTATACTCCAGTACGAAGCAGACAAGGAAAACTCTGTGGTTCCTTTATTTCTACTTCGGTGGGATATATAAATCGACATATTGAATGGAATTCATTATTTGAATAGATAAAAACATCTTCAATATATCAAATGTCGAATCTTAAAAGCCACCGCTAGAGAATTCTTCTTTTCATGCAAATAAAATATTTGTCTTTTTAAACAAAAATCTCATTTCAAAACACATGTGATTTGGAGTGGGGGTGGAGGGAGTTCCATGTAGCACTCATATCAGCACAAGGCAAGTAAAATAGTATGTAAGACTTCGAAAAATAAAGATCGAGCGCCCTATATATATTTATAATTCGCTTCACAAATTTGACACACAAATATTTTCATTAAATGAAGCCTCAGAATTACGGACTCTTCATTCTGATCCTAATATTTCTGTTTGCTCTAATTTCAAAATTCAAGATTAAATTGATCATTATAGACTATTATACGTTCAATGTCAATGTAAGAACGTATATTATATGAAAATCGTGTTATTGATATGAAAAGTAAGATACCGAACAGTGATCAATCTTGTAAATCCTAAACAGAATACAAAATAAGAATTGGGCAAACACGGACCCAAGGATACATCAGAGGTGGGACCAGGTGTCTAGGAAGAGAAATATTACCCTGTCGACCGGTCACATCCGCTGTGAGCTCATTGTCTTGATCTTATAAACGGAGTTATCCGTACGTAGTCAACATCAGTGTATAATAACGGTCTAACAATGACTATGAAACACGTCAGATAACATCTGACTCAGTGGCAGGTTCTATTTCGGCGAACTAGATCGTTATAACGACCATAGAATTTGCTGCCTTTAAACGTGTCTGTTGAAACCCCTGCTACAAAAACGTTTTATAAGCAACCTGCCTCGATTCAAAAACTGGTCATACGAAGAAGAAGATTTTGTGTATCGAATAAGTTGAGAGACATAAACAACACATTTATGCAGAAGCAGTTTTGTTGGTTTGATATCAGATTCAAAACAACCGTATTCAGAACTACGTCAACAGTTGTATGTATTTTTCTTATGTCATACCTGTTACAATGAAACATCATTAGTATCTGAAATTTTAGGTGCACGTGTTGTTTTCCGCATGTGTTTGGGGACGAGCCACGTGTAATTGTGGCATCGCCATCAGAAGTGGCGGAAGTCTCTTCTCTGTCCGCACTTGCGCAGTAGTTTCTACTACTTGGACAAAGACGTTGTCAGTTCCAGAAGAGAAAAATGACATATGTAACGAGGATGATATGCGTATAAAGAAATACTGGCGATATTATATGGTAAGAAAAACCTTCAGAAATTTCAATAGGTGTAGTTTCTATGGTTTACACACAAAAATGAAATGTCATTTGCATGGTGAGATCAATTGTACATGTAATATGGAAGTAATGAGAAAACCAAATGCATCATAAACATTCTTGTTTAGATAAAAGCTATCTATGTCTATCATAATCAGATAATCATTAACAGGACGACTGTGGGATTGCCTTGACCGTAGAACATTTAGAGAATATTATCAATGGATGAAAGCATATCAATACCAATACAGTGTACCAGATATCTTTTATCACGTCCTTTACTTTTTGAAATATCAACCATGAAGTGGCTAAATTGGAATAATGCTTTTTATGAATCTTACTCATTTAATGGGTATACAATTCAGTATTTCGCATCCGGAGCCTCTGTTTCGACTCAGAAATACAGAGGGCTGTTGAACTTGTCAATGATGATGTCACCGAGACTTCATCTTCAAAGTGGACAACACACCACAGATCCAAATAGCTTTGCAGAATCATGAGGTATACTATTCCTTTTTTCTATGAAGAATGTGTTTATTTCCCCCCCGAGTCTTATACTGTAACATGGACATTTCTGTATTTTGTTAAGCATGGACATTTCCTATGGAAACCAAAGGCATAATATTTAATAACGCGATATCTAATAGATTACTTCATGGTGATAATAGTACGCCTGTGGGAGTAATATACTCGAAAATCTTGAAATTGTATATTCAATGTAAATACCTTCATTTGTAAATTACTATGTTTACAGTATATGGAGGTCCATTCAACCTTGATAAATACTATCTAAAGCTGTTATATCGTAAAAATCTTTTAATTTCTTATGCAGAATTCCGATGAACTCTTTGGATAAAAGTCTCTTTGTGAAGAATCCAAAAATCTTGAGCGAGTCATTTTCGTAAGTCGGATTTTTATTTTGCATGTGAAGAATGGTGTCTGAAAATGCCATCAACAATTTGTATGCAACACATTGTGAACATTTCTTACCTATATCTCATCTACAGGTATACTCCAGAAAGCAACACTGACAATGAAAATTATTGCACATGTCCCTCCGATGAGCCTGTGAATCCTTATAGTCCCGACTTTGATTCACGTAATCACGCCCATTGCAACCAGACAACACCAAGCTCCGCGTGCGGAAGTCAGGTTTCCATGGTGACGGATATATCATCGTGTAGAACCTCTAACCGTAGACGAAAACGTTCAGTTGATTCAGACGATATTGGAGACGCAACGACGTTAACATACGCTACCGATTTCGATGAAACAGCCGTTTTCAATGTACTTTCTAAGCGCAATCTTTGTATCATTTTGAACTCTAAAAATTGTTCCAAGATTCATTAGATGCAGTCTCGATTTGAATATCACAAAGTGTTAGATATTTTACAGATCATATCTGCGGTCCTTTTTTATTGAGTCATACAAATCATGATTTACTTTCATATCCTAGGTCCTTTCTCATATAGTAGTTTCCTACCGTTGACTGTCACATAGTTGTTCCCTACCAATGACGGTGTTCTATCGGTAGTATTTGTTTTAGTAAATCTTGATTCTGGTAAGAGTACTATTCTGCTTTGGATATTTTCTCGGAAAAAGGTGATGCGGACTTGATTCAATGGTTGAACGCACATCGGCCAGGAAGTACTGTGAAGACGCTCTTCACCTTTGACCCCGCCGTGGGACCTGTAATGAACTTGTCAACAGTACTCCTTGCAAGAGGCTAATTGACAGCTAGTGCGTATGCAGTTGATTCAACAGTCATCCTTGCTACATATTTTCTTTACTCTTCTCTTCAAATATATCATATAATTTACTTGATATGTTAATGATGCATTATATTTGTTTAAAAAAACTGTCCTCTTCCTTGTTATTTAAAGAGGGAATCTTACAAACAAATGCTAAAAATATGTTTTTGTGCTGAAGTTCTCTGTTGTCGTTGATAATCAATAGATGTCTGGTAATACAACGTGGGTGGAGGACACATTGGACACACTTAAAGGGGCGTGTCTTACGGAGGCCCAAAAGCAGGAAGTGTTTTATTCTAACTCCACCTCTAATTCCTCTGAGGGACTGTCAATCATCCAACTGATCACATCCCAACTTTGTCCAGCAAACTGTTCAGGAAATGGAGAGTGTAAAGAGGGTAGATTAATTTATCCTTATCAAATACAATAATTTACGATGAATATATATAATTTTCAGGCAAATTTAAATTTACAGAATTGTTGCATGTCATTCGACTGTATTTACAGTAAGCATTTACGACTTATTCATTGAGCTAATCTGATTTCCGTGTATTACCGATAGCCACGTGTTCCTGCAATGATGGATTTATCGGAAGTGATTGCTCTGCCCGGGAGTCCACACCCCCTACCGAATTTTCCTTGCCATCCAGTGGAGTGTGCGACACAAGACAACGGTTGTGTCGTCAGACCAATATTGCTGGGAAATTCTACTCCGAAAATGTGATCGCCAACTTCACTTACTTTAATGTAAGAAATCGAGATATTAAATGCACTATAAAATATCATCTGCCTACTCATATCAAAGTTCATACACACTGGTTGCATTAACTCATCGTAGGAAGATCATTCAATAGCATTGCATGATTTATTTGTTAAGGTTTTTTCATACTGACATATTAACACGTTTTGGATTTTCAACATTTTGGTACATGTATGAGCATCATTGAAGAGACACAATTTGTCGAAATGCGCATCTGGTGCATCAAAATTGGTACCGTATAAGATTAACATTATGACCCCTGGGTTGAGGCCTCTGTTGGTGGACTGTTAGTCCTCGAGGGTCTGTACAGCCCAATAGCTATATACTTTGTCACTAGCTTGAGAATATGAATATACATTTAATTGCAGTGGTAAAGTTAGAAATTTATCAAAAAATTAAGGATTATCTCCCCCACGCATAGCTCTGATCCTTCAATGTATTTGACTTCATTCATAGGCATACCATTTTTCAGCTCTTCAAATTTTCAATAACCTAATTTGGATTTCCAACATTTCGGTATGAGCATCACTGAAGAAACATAATTTGTCGAAATGCGCATCTGTTGCATCAAACCTGGTACTGTATAAGACATGAAGGCCTCACCATTGTCTTTGCGGCCTTTGAGATGTGAATAATCTTTATTGTGCCACACTTGCGGTGGTTCTTGAGCCTTCGTTTTGCGGTCTCTTCTGAGGAACCACCCCATCTGATCGCTTCTTACGACACGATAGATTTATTCAGGGTAAAAATCAATGATACAGGGTGATATTAATAGTACATTAAAATGACAAGAATGATGAAATACAAATTGAAAAGCAGATATCCATATCAGGTAAAATATTATGCAAATCATAAGACTAGACATATTTTTATAAAGTATAGAGTTAACATAAAATGAAATACAAATATGTCATGGATTTACACCTAAGGATAGCCCATGAAAGCACTGGTGCTTATTTCCAATGGGGTCCTTATTGTAACAAAAAGTAACAACAAAAATTACATTAAATAAAAGGATGTAGACAAGATTTTTGCTAATATGGGTAAATCAAGGCACCTTTATAACGGGATTCCAGGTTTAAAAAAAAAAACCTGTATCACGTTTTTGAAAAGTAAAAAACTAACGACGTATGTAAAATTAGCAATAAATAATAACAAAGTATCATAATTATAATTTTAAAATCAAAAATATACAAAAGAACCCTCTTTGCAATGTTTCAATTCTTCCAGCAGATGTTTCTTCACCGAGTGTTTAAAAGATTTCTTATTTTGCAGTTGCTTGATGTTGGTTGGCAATTCAGTCTTTAAAGGTATTATAGTAAAACGTCTGATCTTGACAGAGTTTGATTGATGGTAATCTAAAATTTTGGCTATTTGCAGATCTGGTGTTACAATACTGCTCACATATAGATGTAAAATTTGTCTTAAGATAGACAGGAGCTTTGTTATGTACAATATTAAAAACATGGTTCAATCTGAGTTGTTTTACTCTTCCGTCCAAGCAAGGGTTACTTGAGACCTATTCTAACCAGGATACCCATGTAACGCCAAATGATCGGTATTTAGAAGCGAGAACACGGGTCATTCCAATATGACATTAGAAACGGAGGTCCCGTGTCGTGGCAGGCGTTAGCACATTAAAGAGGTATCACAGATCGGCACTGAGCACTAAACACATGCCTAAATTTGTGGTACGCCACCTACAGCCGGTGACGAATATGAGTAAAACATTCTCGACGGGAGGTAAAACAGTAAAAGAAACCTCAAACATATCTCATACACAACGGATACCCTCATAAACAAAAGGACCGATAGCTCGGCGACTGATATTAGTCAAAGTATAATATGGGGTATAAATTACGATGTGGTTAATTTTGTTCCGTCCGTTGGGCTTTATTTCTTAATAGACAAGGGGTCCTCTACTTATTTTTAAGCAAACGCTATTTTATCCCCAGACCCCCCCCCTCCCTTACTCCGAGGTGTTTCACATCAGGTACACGTGGAATAAGAAATATGTAGTACGTATTTATACATTCCATTGGTCATTTTTCATGATAGATTAAACCTCAAGAACTGAAAATAGACTTACAGTCTGAATATCAAAGCTCAGTAACTTTTAAAATAATTTTGACAAACAAATGAAATATTCAGAATGAGTTTGTATTTGAATGTTTTAAAAACCAGCAGTTTTAAAAATATACCTTCCATAGATTTTGCGATATGAGTAATCAAAATTTTGACTTGAGAATATTCTCAGTTTACGGTCTTAAGGCCTGGGTTTTTAACAATAGATATATATGTCTCTTAAGTAAATATCTTCTGTTCAGTCATCCAAAAATACTTAAAATAAGTAAGCCAAAGTCGATATCAAAATTATGCTTGACTTCCTTGCTGCATGTCTTGGTAGTCTTTGTTAATTAGTTCTTCCAACAGTCCGTTGAAATTTCCTTGGACGCAAATTGCGCTCAAGCATTAACCGACCTGTTTTTGTATTCATATGAAGCATCATTTACTGAAAAGCTTCTACATGAGAAGACAATATCGCTTGCTATGCTTTCAACTCGACATTAGATATATCGACATTTATGTATAACAAATCTCATTTTGATTCATTTGACGATTCAATATATCCCATTGAACTCAAAATAGAATTTTTCATATCTGCTTTATAAATGAATACCTAAAGTTATTGAACAAAGATGTCAGAGGTACATGTAGACTAGCAGGCAACTTTACGACAATGGAGATTATGTAATCTTTTGCATCATAAATTTTCCATATTTATTACCAAATGCTTATGTCTCTCAACTAAGAGATCATGTTAAGATCATATTATCCGTATGGTGAATTTTTAATCGAGGCGGGCAGTTGGCAGTTGATGTTCAGGGGTTTCAACAGTCTTGTTTAACGTCAGCATTTTTGCAAATATCTATGCTCATTAGAATGATATAAACCATCATCAGGTCGATATCAATATTACATGTAGGTTGTTCTTTAGATACTGGTATTTGAGTGCGGATTAATTACTCCGCTTGCATGATCAAAATATAGGGTTTAAAGTGGGTGTGACCGGTCAACAGGGGATACTTGCTCTTCCTAGGAACCGGATCCCACCTCTGCTATGCCCATGGTCCACTTTTGTCCTTCTATTAATTTCATATTCTTTATAGGATCGATGAGATTTATTACTGTTCGTTATTTTCATTTGCTCATTCATCTTATCTATGTGTAATAACTAGATGCCTATTTTGAGTATTTAGATAATCTATTAGTGATATATAATTTGAGAATTTTCCACGCGTGTTACAGCATGATGAAATATGAAAAGAAATTTGATCATTGCATGCAATCTTCATACATTCTAAATTTATGAAAATCAATGTGAGTTCCACGTTATTGGGGTTAATGAAATCTCAATAATAATACTCACAATATATCTGCACTCAATTTATACAAATACCTCATACGTGGGACTCTGGCTTAAAGGATCGATGTATGCGCGAGTCAAGCGATTGTTCTTTATACCCATCCAGAAAGATTTCTTCTCATTTTACGTTTTGCATTTAAGGTTGGAGAAACGGAATCTTCTAATACGTTCTCGGCGATGCAGAATGCAACATTTCGTCATTTCAACCTGATAACTGTGACGTTACCGGATATCCCCGTATCCTCTCGACGTCGACGCCGCTCGGTGGTGGATGGTGTACACGGTTGGAATATTACGCTGAGTTATGACGGTAAAACATTCAGTGATCACGTGACTCTTCTAGTGTACGACAGTCAGCGATACTCATGTGACACACAAACTCTGGTCTGTCAGAAATTGGTAAGTTTAAAAAGGATGGGAGTAAAAACAGCTAATGAGTAAATAGAAATTGATCGTCATTCACAAGCGTTAGTTGTGGTAAAATTAGATCAAAGAAAAGCCGCAGAAAAAAAGACGTCAGAATGCTTATACAAATGGTGTCTGTAACATGACCTGTGTATTTATTATAGATAAGTGAGAGCGATTCGCCTTCCTCCACATCAGGTACACCAAATTCATTCTGAAATTGATTTTTTTAAAAATTCAATCACGAGTTAGAAAGATGTTGATAAGATGGCTGTGACACTGTGGGGTTGACTTTGCTGTTACAGATCCCGCTGTCCCACTCCCCGTTATTGCTGGTGTGGTTGGTGGAGTCCTTATTATACTAGTTGTTATTGGAGTCCTCCTTGTCCTCATTAAAAAGAAAAGGTTCGTATATCTGCACCTCACACCGTCATTGAATAATGATAAATGTCATGGTAACGTTATTTTCCTTTTGCTCTAACAATTACACCGATATAAATTTTAGGATTTAGGTTATCAATGTAAGTACACTTTGTGTATGTACATGTAGTTCCATATAAAACACATTATAAAATTTGAATTTGCTCATCGTTCATCAGTTACTAAATGTTTTAATGTTGTATTCCAATCGTAAAAACTTAATTTCATATTATTTATTTGGTGTATCGTTTCAGGATTCCAGAGGGTCGAGCCCAATCTGTCATAGGGATACAGAAAGATGACGAAAAATCAGTCAAAGACACAGGGTCCAAATTCGCTGGGGATAATGACTACGGTCCGGTCATTCCGTCCCTACCCCCGATGAAGAATGTCTACCAACAAAAACGGGCGGGAACAGATATATCTCTGCATTTTGATAATAAATATTAAATGTTTTGTTATAAAATATATTAAAAGGAGACTAATATTGTTTTCTCCGAAACCGTTATCAAATAGGTTGACTGCTTGTGAACATTGTTGTGATTTTAATGAGTTGACTGTTGATTAAATTATCTATACTTTATGTCCTTTTTTATTATACAAGATAATCAATAAAGATTTGTTTTAAAGAATATATAACTGTGGATACGGGAGAAAAACTTTATTTAAAAATATATAATTGCATAAAAATATTGGTTAATTGCGGTATTTCATAGATAAGGTAGCCCCTGTATTTTGGAAGTAAGTTTAAGATTACATTAGAAATACTAGAAGTTATTGGACTGGGATCAGTATTTAACTAATGTACAAAATCTGGAAAAGATTCAGATTACAAATGAAAGAATCAACGACAATGCAGTAAGTCGAAACATAAATAGTTTCGATGATAAGAAAATTACAGATTATTTCAATAAATATTTTCCCCAGTATTGCTTCAAAATTAGTAGAACAGCTACCATCATCCAAATAATATATATATATATATATATATATATATATATATATATATATATAATTATTATATACTATAATATATATATATATATTATATATATCTTAGGCCAATCAAGTACAATTGCATCCACACAGCAAACTGGTACTTCACATTTTCCAACAAGAAATAAGCGCACGCAGATGTAAATTATGAATACAAATTAGGGCTGCTTATCGAAACATGTTTAGACAATGCATTTTAAGTTTAATCAAAATCCCTTTAAATCTGAGTTGAAATCAAATAGATTACGTTGTTTCACTTGGTATAGATAAGTCGTATGGATATGTTAACAACGTTAAGAAGTGCAACAAATCAAATCTTCCTGTAATGCATATATATATATTATATATATTATATATATATATATATATAAATATATATATATATATATTATATATATATATATATCTATAAATTATATAATATTATATATATAACACATTTATAATTGAAATACATGTTAGAGAGACACATTGCACCGGAGAAATTGTAAGTTAGTGGGCTTGTGGACCCGCTTTTCAGATTTAAATCTAACTGATTCAGAGGCTTCAATTAAAATTTTATTTTCAGAATGTTATATAAGAATATTTATGTTGTAAAGAGTGTTGTATTTAATATCAATATTCATTGTTAAATCAATGTATGTTATATGCATGTTTTATATGTAATAAAGAGTGGTCAACTGAAAGTGTGAATTGTTTGCCTCCAATTATTTAACAGGGCGGGAATAATAACAGGACCACTCCCCGTAACCTATGGGGCATTTGAAGAATGCAGTATAACTTGACTTCCAATAAAGGATTATACCACTCACATATGCAGGTTTTCTTTTATCAAACCTAAACCAAACTTCAGCTAGCCATTTTATTGACACCAAAATAGAAGTAACTGGGTCGGATAATAGGAATCTTTTTAGCATGATGAGTTTCCAAAATTTTGGATTTTGGAGACAATAATAAGAGACTAGAGATTAAAGGGTGAATATTGGCCTAACAGGAGTGTTAGGACGCATCGTAACAAAACAATTACATATAAACAATAAAGTGTAAAGGCAAAGATAACGAACAGTGATCAATCTCGTAAGTCCTAAATATAATACAAAAACAGTTGGGCAATCACGGACCCCTGGACACACCAGAGGTGGGATCAGGTGCCTAGGAGGAGTAAGCATCCCCTGTTAACCGGTCACACCCGCCGTGAGCCCATAGTCTTGATCAGGTAAACGGAACAATCCGTAGTCAAATCAGTGTGTGAAAAACGGCTTAACGATGGCTATGAAACACATCAGACAGCATTTGACTCAATGTTAGGTCATATTGATAAAATTCTTGCTAAGATAAGTGGTGGAGATCCGGATCTCATTTGAAGTTAGAACATCAGTCGTTAAATTCGACTTCAACTAGTTGCAAAATTGTGTCTTTATTTTGTGGAAACTTCGGAGTAGGCTCTTTTGACAGGAGCTTCTCCGCCCTATTTTACACGAAGGACGACTCCGACGAGCAGACACCATATAGTCACCTTGCACTGTGACCGACTATCACGCCGACCTGCCCACAACACTAGATGACATCGTAGCAGCCACGAAACTCAGATAGCTCTACCAAGCGCGTCAAACAGCCATCAACATCCAATCAGTGTGCAGGATTCGGACGTCAATCCCTAATGCAACAACACCCAGAAGAAAAATCCAGCGCTGTCCATGGACACTCTATTCATGATAATAGAACAGGTAACGCTCTTTTTACCACTAAGCAAACACACTGTTTATATTTGTTACGATACCTAGGACACATCAAAGATTAATTTCGATGCAGTCAATGATTTCAATAGGTTTCACAGCGGATGTGACAGATAACAGGTGATGCTTATGGGTGGAGGCCTCTGCTGGTGGACTGTTAGTGCCCGCGAGGGTCTCTACAGCCCAGTTGCTATGTACTTGTTACTAGCTTGAAATACGTGATATTAGTTTATTGCTGGATATAGAGTATTACGAAGATTCATATCAAAAATAAGGATGTATCTTCCCTCAGCGCATAGTTCTAATCCATTCGAAGTATTTGGCCCCAATCTTTTGGCACTAAACATTTGATCAACTTTAAGAGAGTTTTAACTTTCATGTTTCGGGTTGTCCAACATTTCGATTTGAGCATCACTGAAGAGACATTAATTTATAGTCGAATTGCGCAATCTGAGTGCATAACAATTGGTGGTACCATGTGCGGAGTAGATTATATGATTTATGACCCTGGGTGCGGATGGCCTCTGCTGGTGAAATCGGTTAGTCCCTGAGGGTCCTAGCAGCGCCAGTTGCTATGTAGCTCCAAATGTGTCGTTTAACTGAGCTTGAAAAAACGGATATGTACTTTAATTTAACACGTGGTTAAAATTACGAATGTCATTTTATCAAAAATATAGGATTACTCACTCTCAGGTGCATAGTTCTGATCCTTCCGAGGTATATGTGGCCCCCGATCAATCTTATGGCACCTAACTTGATTCACTTTTAGGAGAATTTTCACTTTCATGTTTCGGTTTTCCAACATCCTATCGGTTTGAGCATGGATCTGCTGACTGAAGAGGGACATCATAATTTGTCGAAATGCCGCATCCTGGCGCATCGTAACAATACTGGTACCGTAATGATTATTATATTAATTAGCCGCACTCCGGGTCGAGGGCCTCATGCGGTGGAGCTGTTAGTCCCTGAGGGTTCTCAGCCCGTTAGCTATGTACTGTGTTACGGTGAAAGCTTGAAAAATACGGATATGTATTTAGAGTTGGCATAGGTAAAATAGAAAATTCCATTATCAAAGGAAATAAGGATTTATCTCCCTCAGGCATAGCTCTGATATCTTCCGAAGTATGTTGGCCCCAAATCTTTTGGCAGCACTACATGTGATCACTTTTAAGAGAGTTTGTACTTTCAATGTTTCGGGTTTTCCAACATTTCGGTTTGAGCATCACTGAAGACATAATTTTGTCGAAATGCGCAATCTGGTTGCATAGTAAAATTGTACCGTCCTGATTTATATTACTCCTCTTATACAACTGATCCCACATCTGGTGTGTCCAGGATCCGTGTTTTCAAAACTTTCATTTGTGTAATCTTAATAAGATTGATAATTGTTCCTTATCTTCATTCTTCCTTAACTGTAAACTAGGATTAAATTATCGCAAGAATTAAGCGAAATATAGAAACGGGCTACCAGAGTTTACCAAATTATAGCTGATCCTCGTCTTCGTTTACATGCACACTGACTTCGGGAACTTTTCAGTGCAGATCTTATCATATCATGTGACGTTGAATAATGACTCAGATATTGCAGTCTAAAAATTTTCCATAATATTTGGGATATTTTTTACTTATCTATTTTAGAGTTCAAGTTTTACAATCAATGATAGCTGTATGTGTTTAATAAAACTAACCACAATAACAACATTGTCGTGATAATTTGCCACACTCTTTAGTTTGTATTTTTTATAGGAATTATCATAGTGACCTCATTTTGATATTTTAAGCTTAAAATGATAAAAACTTTAGAATTTGAACGATGATAAAACTTGGTTTTCCTTAATTAAGCGATTTTTAATTATTTGGCTCTTTTTATAGATCATCAAATATTTTCTTCCTGCTTGAATCTCTGATTGATATCAATGACATGTGTCCAAAGAATACCCGTCTTGCATGCTAAGGAACACTGGATATATTAATTATTCTTTAAGGTTTATCCGATCGATCTGATTTAAAGTGTTATGCGTATCTTACAAATCTTCTTACTAAGCGTTATATTTGAATTCTTTTTCATATGGGGTTTCTGTTACGGAATTCTTAAGACGTTTTTGTATTAATTAACATTTCTATATACAGTAGTTTGATATTGTCAATTATTTTTATAATCATCCCCACAAAAGTACCAAACCAGACGAAAATACGGATCATATTTGTTTTGATATATAATTCAAGCTTATACAAGAAGAGTTGTATATAATGTATCTTTATAGACAAATATAAAGAAAAATAAACATTCTAGCACATTGAAATTATGTTATTAATGTTGTATTGCGATATCATTAGGATTTTTGAGGATTGGTTGATTGATTATTTATTGTTTTACTCATATGGAGACGTCACCAATGCCGGTGAAGGGCTGCAAAATTTAGGCCTATGCTCGGCACTCAGGGCCTTTGAGCAGGGAGAGATCTTTTTCGTGCCACACCTGCTGTGACACGGCGCCTCGATTTTTCCGGTCTCATCCGAATGACCTCCCCATTCAGTCGCCTCTTACGATACGCAAGGGGATGCTGAGGACCTATTCTAACCTGGATCCCCACGGGATGATTTTTGAGGACTCTGGTGTCACCGGAATATCAGTGTTAATGGCACCGGACTAATAGTGTTAATGGTACCAAACTATCAGTGTTTGGTTCAAAGGTGGTTTTCTTTCCCCTTAATTTTCGAATACCTACAAGTAGTCAATTATTCGAGAAGGCCATGATAACCATACATAGTGTTCTACGGAAAAATTAATCAAATATCTTTTTTTTCTGAAACCACTAAAAGCCAAATATATCCAAACCTGGCAACGGTGGCAAATTTTGGTTATTGAAAACAAGGTATCAAAATGTCGAAGTTTTTGGTACCAATGAAAACAGCTAGATGGGTGTTCGAATCTGAGTAACGGAACAATAAAAAGGGTTCGAGACATCCATGGTGTTCGAGCCATTGCAGTTTGAGCCATCGAAGTTCCACTGTATGTCTGACATAAATGTATATCTAAAACATTTCTTTACATAATCAAGATAAAAACTCGAAAACTAAACGATTCTGTTTTGTGTGAACAAGCTCCCATCCCTCGGCAACGTCGGGGGTGGGGGGACGCCAAACAGCGATTCCTATCAAATACAATGACCATCTTATATTCCAAAGGTCCGATAATCAGAGACTCTTTGGCAGTTTGATTAAGACCGACTCTAGTGATACTAGTGTTTGATACGTGCATGTGAATAACATATACAACACTAGCAAATAAACGTGAGTGTTGTTTACAACATGGCTAGCCAGATTTTTTCCTTGTCGTAACAAAGGGGTATGGAAACAAATCAGTCAACATATGACTTAGTGATAATGATGCTTTAAACGAGATTCGTTAAATAACCCTGCAGCATCAACCTTTTTTGTTAGTGGTTGGCCTCGCTTTAAAAAAGTACGCATAGCCTAGCATGCTCTTGCCTATCGAATCAACTGGGAAGAGTATACACCACCATAAGCCAGGTGATAGTGTATAATTTACATAGAAAAGGAAAGTTGACAATTGCAAAGTTAAAGTCCATCACGTTACTTATCATAAATGTAGTTGTCAGTGCTGCATTAGAGTCAATGTTAAAGTAAAATATTCCAAAATCATGAAGCAGATATGTCAGATTGCTGTGGTGTCCTTTATGTCGAAGTTCTTCGGGATATACAAATGGACATAATTGTGAAAATTAATGATTGTTATTGATAACACATCATCTTATATACCTATATGTAAGGTTGAATGAACACCGGCAGTTTTTTGTTTTTTATCCCCGTGAACAGTTTCTGTTAACAAATTCCGCTTCATCATGAATAAAAATAAGTCATGCCAATAAGGGGGCACAATTAGTGCCCATTAGGAACCTACGGATTGTTGGAACCGACCTGGTCTCCAAAGACTACAATAGTAATATTATCTATATAGAGAACCCAGCGATGCTCTTAAATATCTTGGGTTTGATAAATGAAGTTATAAATACATGTACTACATTGTACCCCATCGGATATTACGCTATTCCGTGAAAATGTTTTGAAAGAGAATAACGATTTCTTCCTTTCTCCCGAATTAATTTTGTTACAGTAACTCCGGTCAGAATTCTACACCACGAAAAGTCCGTTGTTCACTGAGCACGATTAGTCTGGAAACGCGCAAAATAATAATAAAAGTTCGTCCCCATTCCGAACCGAGATACAAGAGTCTGTGTTTGTCCAGCTCTTAATTTGTTTTCTGTTTGGTACTTCAGAGATTGATCACTGTTTGTCATCTTCGCCTTTTCCTTTAGTTAACGGTCAGTATCTCGATTTGTAACCCAAATAAAAATATAAAAAATCGGTTGACGGTTTCAGAGAGTTTGTCACTCGTTAGAGGGCTTGTCAATTTCGCTGTCAATCTTATCGAAAGAAAATAACGGTATTAATTCAAATCCAGTTATGCTTTACAACGGAAATTAAAATACTGTTTTCCAACACTTCAGGTAACCACAACGACTCAGAGCCCTGCATGTTGGTGAATATACCTCTACAGTAATAGTCAGTGAATCTGTATCGATCGTGTATCAAGCCTCATAAAATTTCCAATGACTCTCACTTGTTCCATCGAATGAATGTGTCTGTTCATCAGATTGCCCCTCCTACCTTAACGGTTAGTATATCTCGGGATTATCTTAACTACATCATTACCTATGATACCTATTTGTCCTGAGTTCTATCCTAATTAATTGTTTACTGGTCAAAGGTTTAATTTCCCGACCAAAAAATAATTGAAATTTGTCAGTTGTGATTAAGAGGAATATCCCTAAACATTGCTAGTGTGTTTCATTATCTGGCTATGACAGGATGAATCTGAGAAAAATAAAAAAAAGTTTGATAAAAATTGATTTTCATACGTGATTGTCTGATATAAATTGGCGAAGTGAACTTAATCACAATCTCAAAAACACAAACACAGTCTAGTGTAGGGCGAATATTTACACTTAATAGCATCACAATTATTCCATGGAGGATGAGAATCACATAGCGCATATGCCCATTGTCCCTCCCTCCTTATGTCTCTTTATTTGAGCCTTAACTTTGTAACAGGATACATCAGAAGTATAGGCTTTATGCAAAAGGTTTTTGTATTGCTATTAAAGAAAATAGAATTTTTATGCCCATGGGCATATAATGTTACCCTGTTCCGTCATTCGCCATTCTGCCAATTGTTGTCCTTTCGTCATCATTTTGGTTTCCATTCTTATCTCTGCATGGTTACAATTCAACTCAATATTTGGTATAATAGATACATCAGATATGCACGGTCAAGTTGGAAGTTGGTAACGGTCGGATTGATTTGACGAGTTAGCCTCTTGAACTTAGAAAAAAATCTGATTTTTTATTTCGTTCATATCTCTGCAATGGTGGTCACACATTCAACTCAAATTTTGGTATATGGATACGTCCAGATATGCAGGTCAAGTTAAAATTTGGTCATGGTCCGATGATTTTGACAAGTTAACCTCTTGAACTTAGAAAAAAATCAGAAAATGTTCCGTTCGCGTTCATTATCTCTGCACGTTGCACACATAACTCAAATTTGATATGTGGATATGCACAAGTTCATGCATTGGAAAAACTA
>CAJDSM010000072.1:0-46327 GCA_903981925.1 Ostrea lurida
AATGTGGGGAGGGCAAACTTCTATAAATTATGTGACTTGATGCAGAAACAATTTAATATTTGACCAAAAAAAAAGGGGGGGGGGGCAAACTTCATAATAAAAAAATAATACTTGAATGAAAGTAGGGGAGGGGGGGCAAAGCATACTTTTGCCCTTAAAAAGTGGGGGAGGTGGCAGCCCCCCCCCCCCCGGCCCATTAGCCCATGTCACCTTCTTCTCTCATTCAATCTCTCACTTTATTGTTTTAATTTCATTCGACTGGTACTTCAACGTAACTTTTTCTTTATATACTTTTCAAAAAATAGTGCGCATGTGCGGGGACCATCCTACCCATAATGCCCTGTGTCTTAGCACACAGACCCCTACCGTTTGACGCACAACTTCTCCCAATTTGGGATATTCCACATCCGCGATTACAGCGCGGCCTAATTACATAGCGCAATAAGTGCACATTTATCATCAGAGATTTTTATTTAATAAAAAACATAGAATTTAAAAAATGAATTCATTTTGCAACGTACGTATTACAAGTGTATAGAAAAAAGAAGGAACACTTGATTAGAACATTTTGATATTTACAAACGGGATGCATTGTTTGGTTTGAAAGAAACATCGACGCTCAACGTGACGTCACAATGTACAATTGACGTCGTCTGGCGTTGTATTCCTCGCGTAGTTCGCGGAAATTTCCAATCCCACAATGCCTACATGGAAGAGGTTAGTTTTGCGTGCGGAACGACCTCTGGCGGAAGTTTGGTGGCGGGACCTATAAACTCCAATACACGTCATAGATGAAAACGTCACAATCGGTCTTCCGACTAAAGACAAACTTCCGCCAGAGGTCGTTCCGTACAGAGCATTATGGGTAGTATACACGACATTGCATTATGACGTCACAATCGTTTCGAGGGAACAAACATCACCTTCGATTCGCAACAAACAACACAGAAATAAGAAAGTAGAAAAATTTCGTGGTAAGTTATCAGTATGGCTATTTTACACGCACTGGATATTTATCAGTACACCTATTTGAGCTTATAGCCATGTGTGCATCTGAAAAAAAGTATAAGAAAAGCCAATCTTCAGTGAAATGCCACAGTCGCTAAGATGTTGATTTTTATGCATCAGTTAGACATTGTTAAGTCATCTGTTGTACAAATTATTAGCTAGAGCTTTCGGAACCAAGGTATACGAAAGCAAATCTACAAAGGAATTGCACTTTATTGTTTAATTGGTATGTGCATGTACAAGTGTGCTATTAAATTTTAGCGATAGCAAAAGGACTTTTGAAAGTGTTTATACACAGAATAAGTCTACGTTCAAAAGGAAATTTTTTTCGACGCAATATTTCTCCTCTATTTGAATCTTTCAATAAATTCTGTTGATGCTTTGAAATTATGATAATTTAGTTGGTCCTGAAATCGGTCTGTTTTTGCTTCTGGCTTTGACAAACCACGAGTACAAGGTGTTCCCTATATTAGTTATTAAACCACCCGCTCGAAATCGTTTTCTGTCCTGTTTAAAGCTTTTGGACCTGTACGTACTTTCCAATTTTTAAAATTATACTTAAAAAGCAAAGGATTTAAAATACCTTTTTCTAATTTCAAGTTTTGTTTTCAATGAAATCGCTTTTCTTTTGCGTGAATCCATTGCTGGAAATGAAGACAGTAATGCGAAGTCACATGGGGACTATCAAACGACTAAATTGCGATTTTAAAGTTGATTAAAGCCCTCTGCGATCAACCACGTAGTGAGCACGCCTCATTATATTCAAAAGCGCTTTCCGTAGAAGTTTAAATATTATCTCGTTGTAAGTGAAATCTCGCCGTAACCGATCTCGTTGTCACAGGAGCATTATAAAGGCTGCATTCTCACAAGTCAGGGGTCCTGAGTCCACTCGTGGTCCCACGGCCACTCAGGACCCCTGAGTTGTGAGGATGAATTGGCTGCGACACAATATTTTTCTCGTTATATGCGTTATCTCGAATAATCCGAGCTCGTTATACCCGGAATTCACTTTATATTTCTGTTTTTTAAAATAAGGGTTTTTTTTGGTCCCAAAACCAGGGATTTGGTTTTTTCTTTTTCAAAGAAAATCCCCTGATTTACTCAATTTTCGAAAAAAGAAACACTCTGGGTTAGATCTAAAGTGACAGAAAATTATATTTTTCCATTAAAAATGTATTGAGATGTTTTCCTCCTTTTGGGACCAGTTTTTCTCTGATTTCTGGGGAATTCAGTCACAACCCTGCAAAACTGATATCATCAATGATCCTTCAGTCTAAGCAGACAACATGCTGCCATGTTATGTGGGGCTTGGTTACATCAATCATGTATTAGAGAGTGAGATAACATATTTTGGTCATTTTCTGTGTAGAAAGAGACATTTTGCATAAAAACTAGAAGTGCGCCAACAATTTTCCATTTCAAATTTCGAAAGCATATTTTGAAAAGTTGCTGGTCATTCTGTTGTTGACTACTACATGTATAGCCATGATGTAAGCATCCACTTTCGTATATCGGAGGGTCAGGGTATTGGTATACACATTAACACACCTGAACAATGATTGTTTAACATCTCAATATTCTAAATACACAGGTGTCAACTGATTTATGGAAATTTGAGTGTATACTCATCATTTACATCTAAAAGTTTGCTCCCCAGTTATTACTTTTGTGCCTCAAGATCAAAATATAACGAAGCATGAGTATTGTCCACGCAGATGTACAGTGTCTGCATGTTACCTCTGCAATTTTCTATTAACCCCAAACAAAAGATTTTTTCACATTAGATATCACTGCACAATAATTTATTCAACAATATTTACATTGTTATCATTTATACAAGAAAATACCAAACAATTCATTACCCGCTAAAAGTCTGCAATAAAATATGTTAAATGCAATAATATGATACGATAGAGTCTCTACAAATTCATGTAAAAATTAATGATTGATATTGATATAAATTTATTACCATGACTCAAAAATATAAAGAATATAAAAACCTCTTCTGCAGGAAGTAACCATGCCAGGATCACTCATTGAAAGACCAGAAATGACAAGGACTATGTTCCAGGCTTTGAAACGACACATAATGAAAGAGAGAGAACGGAAAAGACATGGTGATTAATGCACTATGAGATTAAAATTTCAATTGATGAAAATTATTGTGAATTAACGGATAATGATTTATAATGCTTGTTGCCCTGACTATTGAAATTTCCATCGTTTACGATTCCATGATATGCGATATCACAACCAAATAAAGAAAAAAAATCACTGATTTCAAAATAAAATTCTGTTTTATCTTGTGATATTTCTGTTTATAATATGCAGAACAAAAGCAAGATGCAATGATGATGAACAGATTGAAAATGGAAGAGGAGATGAGAAAGAAAAAAGAACAAGAGGACAGTCTAACTCTGGAACAAACGAAAGAACAGGTAAAACCAGAGGGTGATCATTGGCTTTCACTTTCTGAAGTGCCCATTTGTTTTTATGTCCTTTCTGCAAACTCTTAAAAGCCGTTGTGTTTTGTCTGCTTCAATACAAAGTAATGCGGTATGGAACACAGTAATGGCTATTCTGAATTTGCCAAAAATTTATAAATTCAAATGATCACATCTTGAAAACGCCCCAACATAAAATTGTCTAACAACCGTCGTTTACCTTTATTTTTTACACACTTTCGAAAAAAATCATAGTGTAGAAAAATCCCTGGAGGGGGGGGGGGTATTGTGTTACTGGCCCATGGTCTACTTGGATTAAAAGCAAAAATTTTATCGGTGTTGCCAAAACATTTGAACACATTGCATGGATGTCTTCTTAAAGATTTCTCAGCTGGAAAAGAAAATGGAGGGCTTGAAAACACAGAAACATGAATTATTCTCACAGTTGAAGGAAGTTCTCCGTCAAGAGGATGGAACTCGAAAAATGGAGAAACTAAAAGAACAGAGGTACAAATTTTCTCTACCTTTTACTTATTTATTTTTTTACTTTTGTTTGTTTGATTGTTTGTTTTTGTTTGATTCATCCGTCCTTTTGTAAGCGACAGTAATAGTTTATAAAATCACTTGTCAGAAAACGAGAATTCAACAGTAAGAGTCATATCCAACATGAGAAAGGAACAGAAATGGTCTTCAGCCTCCATTGCGATGTTTTAACTGTTTTGCCCTACACTCGATTTTGTATATGTATTTTTGGATTATTATTACGTTTAATACCATGTTAATCTCGCCTATTTATAATGTACCTATTATTATTCATCATTTAGTATATAGGAGTGCTTTACCAATGCTTGGAACCACAAAAAAAAAATTGCAGCTTAGAACTTTTTTTCGAGACGTGTGATTAAATTGTTGATGTTATTGTCAGTGAGTTACAGATCATGCAGCACAACACAGTTCTGGGATGCCTTATTCTAGGTCTGGTCGACCGATGCTGTACAGACCTCCTCTCATCTACTGTCCAGGTATATTTTACAGCTGCACATTTTTCACAAAGGGTCTTTTTTTTAATATATCATCTTTGGGCATTAGGATAAAGGTGAAGAGCACAATAGCGGGGTTACAGATGATTGCCAGTTTTTCGTTGAAGGATAAATAACATGTATAGTATTTGATCCGACAACAAATTTATAACCTCATATGTTAACCCACTGAACTATCCGGCTAGGCAGTAAGATTTGAAAGGACAAACAATATATTGTTAATATTTATTTTGACATATTTATTTATCGTAGCTAGATTTTTATTTATCGTAGCTAGATTTTCCATTTTCCACACTGTTTATTTTTAATTCTTAAAACCACATTTATGATTAACGAATAATTAACTTTGAAAAATCTTTCATTGAATGATACAGCTTACTAGATACACCTAATTTAAATTACAGCAAGTCGGCATGAAAAGGAAACGGAGTCCCTCTCCCCCTCCTTCACAGTCCTACCAGTACAGCAACAAAAAGATGGCCACCTCTATCCCCGTGGAGAAACAACACCCATACACTCACTACCCACAACCAGATTACGGTAAGTTGATTGTTGAAATAGTAAATTATAATTTTAAACGAGTAAGATTTTCATTCAGTGACACATTTTCTATTTTTCTACTGATTCAGGTATCACTGAAATTTTTGTCGGTAAAACTGCATCAATGCGCGAAGAGTCATTTTTTTTATCATATAATTTTATATCACAACAACAAAAAAGATGTTTATTAGACTTTAATTGTTGGATTACTTCTTCACCTATGACCTCAAGTAACCTAGATAATGCAAATCGATCGCGCAACAATGTGTACAGTCCAGTGATGACGTGAAACACATACATTTAAGAAATAAGAAATAATTATGTCATGGTACATACATGTATCTATTCGCCACTTTGCTTCCAAATATCGCCATATTTGCGATAAACTGCCGATAATTGGGCCCATCGCTATAAATAGACGAAAGATTTCCCAATTTTAACTGTGAACCTAAGTAATGATGTATACACACATTTTGTCGTCTGCGTTTGTTCGCTAAAAATGTAAACATACAGAAAAGAATATTGTCATTAATTCGCACAAAGTGAACGGAAATTTATGTGTCTAATTCCTTAAGGGCTTTAGGAATACCGAGATCTACCATGAAAATTCTGATATAACAGATAGGACGTATAAAAAAGTTATTCACTCAGTGATAAATATTCGGCGGTAACATCAAGGTCTCCACAGCAGATGAAATGGCTACCCCCAACTCCTTTGTCGACGTGTTGTGCTTCTGTTTTGATTTGTTTTTATGACATGGGTGCACTAACTGAGATCCAAGGTAACATTAATGCTAAAAAGTTTTTACAAAAATCTAGACAGTGTATGGAATTTTCCAAAGAATTTTTTCATGAATGGACGATCAAATATAATGCTCAGGACTGCATGTCTCGATGATGATCGAACAAAAATCACTAAATATTACATTTCTAATAATAAATTAAGAATCTAGAACAACAAGATGGTCAGCACAATCAATGGATTTAAATATAAAACATCTGGTTACACTAGAATCCCGTGTCCATTTCATAAACTCCCAACATTATCTTGTGTCGGAAATCGGACAGTGTGGGAAATTTACACGATATCAGAGAATTTCATAACTTAATACCAAAGCGACTAAAGGAGCTATAATCAGAATGAAAGGAAATTTGATTAGCAGCAACTTTCAAACTTTAAGTGGTCATGTGCATTAAAGTGGTGACCCTTTTAAAAGTGGCGAATAAAGTAGTTCCGGCTTTACGAAGTTAGTTCACGGAAATATCACCTGAACTTTTAAAAGGTGTTTTAACAAATGAGAATCGGCGCTAGGTAATCACTTAAAATAAAATTAAAAGGTACCACTTTGAATGTTGTTGATGAATCTTGTGCCCAGTTATGTGGTTAATCAGATTTACAGTCGGAGCCAGATGACCGATATTTTTCAAAAGAAAGTGCTAGTGGAAGTTAGAAATATTTGTTTTAAATCTTTATTCTCTTCTGAAGGCAGGGAACTAAATATATGTACATGTATATTTATTGCCCCTGTCCCGAGCCCCTGTCACTCTTCCTCCCAAACAAAGACACTGTAACCAAATAAAAAATATCATTTTCTTCTAAATAAATTCTTTTGATCTTGTGATAATTGTGTTTATGGTATGCAGAACAAGAGCATGATGCAATGATGATGAAAAGATTGAAAAGGGAAGAGGAAATTAGAAAGAAAAAAGAACAAGAGGATAGTCGAACTCTGGAACAAACGAATGAGCAGGTAAAACCAGAGGGTGATCATCGACTTTCACTTTCTAAAGTGTTCATTTGGGGTTTTTTAATGTCAATTTACACAAAATGTACATTTATACGTAGATTAAAAGCAAGATTATTATCGGTGTTGCCTAAACATTTGAACACATTGCATACATATCTTCTGCTTGCAGATATCCCAGTTGGAAAAGAAAATGGAGGACCTGAAAACAGAGAGACATGAATTGTTCTCACTGTTGAAGGAAGTTTACCGTCAAGAGTATGAAACTCAAAAAATGGAGAAACTAAAAGAACAGAGGTACAAATTTTCTCTACCTTTTATTTATTCATTTTATTATTCATTTTTTCTTCTTCTTTTCTTCTTCTTCTTCTTCTTCTTCTTCTTCTTCTTCTTTCTTCTTCTTCTTCTTCTTCTTCTTCTTCTTCTTCTTTCTGAGTCATCCCTCCTTCTGTAAGTGACAGTAATAATTTCCAAAATCACATTTAACATTAAAGGGGCATGGACACGTTCTGAACCTAAAAATGTTCATATTTTAGATTTCCATTTTTAATGTTTACAATGCTCACTTGAGGGGTTTTGGTAATGTCAGGCAAAAATTTGAAATCATTTAGTTGTGTTACAAGTGAGAACATCACTTACCAATCTTCCACTATGTAAACAAGGCTTCGGTCATGTTTTTGTTTAATACATTTGAAGTTACTAGTATACGTTCCATTAAAGCAGATTTTTTTTCATATTACAAGTTCATTCTGACACCAATTAAACAGTTCCATAGTGATTTACCACATCTCATTTGTTTTAAGACATTTGGTATTTTCTGTGAAGCAATTCTTTTATGTTAGAACAAAAACAATGACTCGAGCCTTGTTTACATTAGTGAAGAATGTGTAAGTGATGTATTCTCACTTGTAACCAACAAAATGATGTTCAAATTTTTGTCTGACCATTACAAATACCCTAAGTGAGCATTGTAAACACATTAAAAATGGAAATCCTAATAGAAACATTTTTAGCGTCAGAAGACTGTGTCCATGCCCCTTTAAGAGTCATATCCAACATTGAGAAGGGAACAGAAATGGTCCTTCAGCCTCGCGTGCGATGTTTAACTGTTTGCCAAACACTGATCTAAAGTAAGGCAATTATGTACTATGTATCATGCATCATTTATAATAGGAGTGCTTTACCACATGTTTGGGAATCACAAGAAAGTTACTGTTATATGCATCTCAGAACGTATTTTTTCTGGATTGTGTCATTTAATTGTTTGCATGTATTGTCAGTGAAGTTTGAATATGGAAGCACAACACAGTTTGGGGATGCCTTTATTCTAGTACTGTCGACCAATGCTGTTAACAGACCTCCCTCAGGCCAATCTGACTGCAGGTTATCTCTTACAGCTGCACATAAAGAAGTACACAAGTCATATTATCACAAGAAATCCACCTTATTTTTTTTCTTTTTACATCTTTGGGCATTATGAACCACAATGTTTGTTGCAACTCAATAAAAGGAAAAAAAAGTTTGAAGATAAGAGGCGGGATCCAATTTCATAAATCCATGTAGTGGAATACAATTAATGAGATGGCAAACACTGACCCTGGAACTATACTATGAAGTGGGATCAGATTGCCTAGAAAGAGTAAGCTCCCCTGTTGAATCCGGTCACATCTGCACGTGAGCCCCATATCTTGATCAGGTAACAGAGTAATCTGTTAGTTCAAATCAGTGTACAAAAGAATGGACCTCCAATTGTATGAACACGTGCAGGACAACATCTTGACCATTCGCAGGTTGTATTGCAAAACTAGATCGTTATAACATCATAGAATTGGCAAAGATGCTGACTTTAAATGGAATGCAGATTTACATCGGTCAGTACTGATTGTCATGATTTGGGACAATAATTCTCTTTTAAATCACACAAAATTTACTGAGTACAAAACGTTACAGTTCTTTACAAACCACTCACATAAATAAGTAGTTATTAAAAGACCTGCCA
This sequence comes from Ostrea lurida, assembly GCA_903981925.1. NCBI lineage: Eukaryota > Metazoa > Mollusca > Bivalvia > Ostreida > Ostreidae > Ostrea > Ostrea lurida. The sequence goes on from CAJDSM010000072.1 coordinate 8,777, forward strand.
TTAGAAAAAAACCAATTATTTTTGTCTTCTTCTAAAGGATCATAAAGTTAAAAAGATGTTGGAATTTTAAATTAAGTAAATGTTAGAAGCCCATATTGTTTCATTTGTTATTTTCTTATTACCTGTACCAAATCACAAACACAGCCCAGGCTCAGGCATGACATGAGTGGACACACCCGGGGAGAATATTTCTTAGAAAACACCCGTTCAGGCTATGTAGTGAGACCATGGGTCTAGTTGTGTGTGGAATTCACACTGAAAGATGCAGAGAATAATTGCTTTTTGCTTATTGATGATGAACAGATACCGGAGAAGTTTACCAAGTTTTGAAAATGTTGAATAGGAAAAGACTGTTCCTGCAGTAAAGAAAAGCTGACGTGTTTTTTTTTAGTATATGAATTTAAACAGTTTCATAGGATCTTTGCAATAATTGACCAGCAGCATTAATTTTTATTCCAAGGCAATGAGGAATTGTAGAGAATTGATAACTATGGGAGTACTAGTGTATAGTCGTTACATGTAGTACATTAACACAGAGACTCACTTCAGTTGCTGGTAAAATTATTAGTTTGCTATTTTAAGATATATTTGAGGGGGGGGGATAATTTATATGATAAATGTTTTTTTTTTCAGTATTGTTTAATTATTGTAATTTGGCTAATTACGTCATAATCTGATATCATTGATGTTTCAATAAAATTTGTGATTATTGGTAGACTCTTAGAATGTGGATGATTGTTTGCTATGCCCCTTTGCCTTATATTTGTGGAGTGTGAAACGATCCATTTTGGTAGTGTATCAGCGAAGACGTATCTCAAGTTCCTGGCTTATGCTGCATTCACAGGTGATTTCATGCCTGCATAATTGAAAAGAATCCTATAAAAAAGCCGATTAGTGTAAGTTTGAAAAATATATAGCATTATATATATCCAATAATTCTCAAAATTAGTTTCTTCGACAATCTCACAAATTTTCGCGGAAATTTCGAAAAGTTCTTTGCGAGCTTTATGCTTTGGTTCACAAAGATCGGCCGGATTTCCGGGGACAATGGGGAATCGAGAGATACGACGGCTGGTTTGGCCCATTTTTTCCGACATGCGGGCAACCATGGTCAAAAAATTATCACACATCATTTACAGTACAATAGCAACCGTCCGGTAATCGCACGGCGTCCTGTTTCCAAAGAGATTGGTTTTTGGTTTTTTTGCGGGACCGGGAGGCAGTGAATAACGGCCGGATTTTCGACCAAACATTTTTTAAAAATACTAATCGGCCGATAAGTTCGGGCGATAACCGGCCTATTCACCGGACATCGTATATAATATCGCGACGGAGTATCCTACGGACAACGAACGATTGCTTGTACACAGTGTACCAAGCAAGTCCGAATGTTTCCAGGGCGGTTATGAATATGGGCAATAGCGTCTTGGCCGACATGCATGCAAAGTGCGTTCACACGTGCTGCCATCTATACTGTCATGGCTAAAGAGCGATTATTCTGAGGGAAAAATATTAACCAATGAGGATAACGACTTATGTACGCTATAAGCAGGCAAGCGATCCAGTGAAGCGGATCAAAGGAAGCTGATTCTTAATGAGATTGGTGTGGAAATTAAGTTATACAGCAAAAAAAATTTAACGATTTCAATTACAGCGAATTCGAAGCTTTGTTGGATTAAACCTATGACTGTGTTTTGTTGGGATTAAGACGGGAGTGAGAAAGAACAATCTGGGTGTTGTCGTGGAAAGTTAGTGACGGGTTGTTGTTTGGCACCGCTACAGAGTATAATTATGGGAAGAAAAAAGTTGGTAGACTAAACAATATTGGATCTTCTCTGCTACGCCTTATACTTAACAGTCTTAGGAATTACATTTAATTTACAGAGTTTTTACTTATCATGTTTCGGATTTCCAACATTTCGGTTTGAAGCGATCACTGAAGAGACACTTAATTCTGCTCGAAATGCGCAGTTGGTCGCATAAACAATTGTACCGTATTATTGATTTTATAATTTATGACCCCTGGGATTCCGAGCCTCTACTGGTGGACTGTTAGTTCCCGAGCAGGTCTTACAGCCCCAGTTGCTATGTTACTATGTTACTAGCTTGAAATACGGATATGTATTCTAATTTGCCAATGTAAAATTAGAAATTCATATTCAAAATTAAGGATTTAGCTCCCTCAGGCATAGCTCTGATCCTTCGAAGTTTTTGGCCCCCATCTTTGGCACCTACATTGATCAACTTTATTACAGAGTTTTACTTTCATGTTTCGGATTTTCCACATTCGTCTTGAGCTCACTGAAGAGACATAATTGTCGAAATGCGCATCTTGGTGCAATAAAAATGGGTACCGTATATGATTTATATTAATGAAGTAATTGCCGGAAAACACCAGTGAGTACACTATACATTTCGTGGAAGCCAAGATTTATCCCTCCCCCGTATCCCTCGACGGCTCGAATCTTAAAACTTCTATTAGTTGTTCTTGTATATGAAATGTGTCCACAGAAATTGTTCTTCTCTTTTTTTTTTTGAAAGTACAGACGATCAAATCTCGCACAGCTGTTCCATAACTTCATTGTGCGAGTTTCCTCGATTGTAAACAAATTCAAAGTCGTAAAATGTAAAATGGATTCCATTGGTCCATCGCTTACCACAACTCTCCAATCAATAGTGACCGACATTTTGCAAGGCATAACGGACAAGGGTTTATGGGGAGCGGAGTGGACCGAAAACCCTTGGCTAGCGAAGATGGATATGGCCGATGGCTATGTCTTCAGTTTCCAGCCATATAAAAGACGTGTGAAGGATATGTAGCCGATTAAACTCTTCGGGCATCTCCCGATGCTGCCTGAGAGTCATGGCCACTGGCCGGTTTTATGTCTGGTGACCAGTCCAAAATAGCTAAAAAGCATGCCGAGAGTACATCCTTAGCTTAATCGGAAGGGGTTGTGACCGAAGCATTAATTAGTCCTCAATTCTATGAAAAACACCTTTTGAAAAATTAATACAATGCAAAAGAACGATAATTCTGATGAAAAATATTAGCCAATGAAATAACGGCTTATGTGCACGCTATAATCAGCAAGCGATCTAAGTGAGCGGATCAAAGGAGCTGATTTGAATCAGATTGATAGAAGTTATAATTATATAGAAAACATTCGGAATCGAAAAAACATTTTTAAAATGAGTTACAGGCAAGTTGTTGTTGCAGCCATTGTTATGCCGTTTTTCACCACACTGATTTGACTACGGATTGTTCCGTTTACCTGATCAAGACTGTGGGCTCACGGTGGGTGTGACCGGTCAAAAGGGGATGCTTACTACTCCTAGGCACCTGATCCCACCTCTGGTGTGTCCAGGGGTCCGTGTTTTGTATTATATTTGGGACGTACGAGATTGATCACTGTTCGTTATCTTTGCCTTTACTTTCAACAGCCAGGAATTCTAAGCTTGTTGATTAAACATGATGTGTTTGTTAGGGATTGTTGAAAATGTAACGTATTTATCCTATACGTAAGCGCCTACCAGGCTCCTACCTTGTCAATTCAAGGGTTTGGGGGATGACTTTATATATATATATATATAACAATTTCCCTCTAAAAATGATTAGCCAAATGATTCAAAACGAAGGCTTGCAAATATATACCAAAACGTATGGCCTAACCTTACTAGGTTGATAATCACTATATTTGAATTAGGGAATCACATAAAAATTTAATAATTGAGTGATTGGCAGTGGGTAGACAATGGTTAGCCTTACACTGGTCAACCTCGGACTACCGCTTATACTGCAGCCTTATTCAGACACACAAGTATAAGTGATAGCCCTTCCACTGCTGTGTACACTGCAAGCCTTATTCAGCAGACACACTGCACACAACAGCTTGGTCGCCAGACAGGTCAGGAAGACGGATAACTCTGCTTGTGGCTAACCTCTACGCTGGCTAGCCTCTGAGTGGCAAGCCACTCCAACACACGACTACTGCCGTTAAATTGCAAAACTATAAGACCTTAAGGTCAACCACTTTTGGTTGAGTGGGTGGTTGGACAAATTCTTGTGGATTCCTTTGAATCATTGTGATTGAGAATGCCCGAGAAATGACATAATTTCATGATGCGAGTGGGTATACATGTACTTTTATGCGAGTCAGCAACCATATTTGATGCGGATATAAATGTACAGTTGTAACGAAGTCATTACATCACCCCTAAATTATTTTTGGGGGCATATTCTCATCACCCATGGGAGAGCAAAAAACCACAGAGAGGAAAAGGCAGAGAGGCAGAAATGCATACTGATAGACCGATAGACGAACACACGGTAACTTAAAAAAATGACATGTTCCCAAGTTATGTAAAGACTGCCGTTATAACTGTACATTTTTTCTTCTCATCAAAAATGATAAGAATGAGATAAATATTGAATGTGGTTTTACACAAGTCGCACACATACATGTATACCCACTCGCAAACACAATGATTAGAAGGAATCTCTACAATATTTTGGCTTTTACACCGAATACACCCAGAAAAGGTGCAGTCCCCGTACGGTATGTAACAATTTGTTACATATCGAAACCATCCGCAGCACCGTATAACGTAGCATGAATGGCGACGCAATGTAACAAAATAAGATTGTTACACAGCGTTGCCATTCGTGATACGGTATGTAACAAATTGTTACATACCGTCTCGTTGTTACATACCATGTACTATCGGTGCCTCAAATGTGACGCCCAGGGCAGTGAGGGTTCTTTATTGTACCAATTTCTATCTTCCATGTTTTTTGTTTAATCCTGGGCGTTTAACGAAGGAACAGTCACTATAAGGTTCAAAGCGGCGCTTGAATCGAGAATCGACCGCAGGATTTTCCGGTTGCTAAGTTAGCAACCTCATCATTAGTTACCGCAATCAGTGACAAAATCAGTGCTCGGTATCTCCTCAGTGTTGTGAATTTATACCCAATAAACAGACAACACAAGACAAATAAATAATACATATATTTATATATATATATAATTTATTTGATATAACAGTATGAAAGAATTGTGAATATTGTTTTATATTTAGGTATGGAAATTAAATTTCATATCTTCTGAAGCCAAGATCATGTTCATTCAATGTGATATAATAATGTAAATGTCTAACAATATGTTCTGCAAATTATCGTGTATATAGAAAGAAGGCCTCCCGATGGAATTCTTCTGATGAACCGGAAATAATTCAAATAAATATGAACCGGATGAGAAATGATTGGACCCACACTCATTCCGACACACAATGTCATTCGCACCATTTGCACAGAAGTCGAAATATGGTATGGAAAAAGACCATTTTCGGAAACCGACTTCGTCGTAGCTTTTGTCAGTCAGTGATACCGACTTTACCAGAACCATGAAACAGATGATAGGTTTCCTTGGAAATATATATAATCCAGTATATATCGAAATGAAACCTATTGACCAGTCACAAGTTGCCTCAATAAACATAGATTCTGATTTCTTCATCCTCCACAATTACTTCAAAGGTACTTTCGCCAGAAACTGTACTTTTGGCGGTCTGGAAAAAGAAAAGAATGATGGTGAAATGTTGGACTGTTAGAAAAGTATTAGCCGTCAATTTGTTGTTGATTTTTTTTTTTACAGTAAAATTACATTATTGTCATGCCGTATAAAAATTACTTCTGTACAATGCTATATATTTTCATTTTGATATTTTAGTTTTAATTTTATCAATGATTATGGTTAAAGTTACATTTAAAAAATATCAAAATACACAGCACATTTCCACAACAAAATAAAATTATCAGATTTAGATCTAGAGGTAAGCATCTTAAAATTTAGAGAAATGGAGTACAGAAAATTACAGATATAAAAAATTGAGCGCGTTTTCTTTCTTTTTTTATGCTCTGCTGAAAGCTCAAGTAAGCTCTGTCTGTTTTCTGTCTCTCTGTCCGTCCATCCGTTCGTAAACTTTTCATGCACATTTTAAACTTCCCATCAAGAACCATTCGGCCAATTTCAATTTGTTCAAATCATGACCCCCGGGTGTTGAGTGGAGCCACAATAGGGGATCAAAGACTTTAAAGATCCCCTTCTGAAAAACAACTGGGAGAGAAAAGTGTAATTTTAACAGATGTTGATTCAAGTTAGTGCAAATATGGTTTCCAGGAGGTTGGAGGCACTATATAGGGAGGGGGATCAAAGTTTTATATTCAAATAGATTGTGGAATATTTTTACTACGACTATCTTCTCAAGAACCACTGATCCAGGAAATTGGGAATCTATATGAAAGCTTCCTGACAGATAGTAGATCAAAGTTTGTTCAAATCATGACCTCCAGGTAAGGTAGAACAACAATAGGGAATCAAAGTTTTACATGCTGATATATAGGGAAAATATTTAAAGCTGTCTCTTGAACATTTTAAGCTAGGGCTTTTCCATTTTTTAAGGCAAAACCTTTCACGAGATACAATGATGTGTGATCTTGACCTGGAAGTTGGACCTACTCAATTCAGTGTGTCCTGGACTATATAAGGTAGGCTTTCATATCCAGTGATATCTTGTAAATTCTTTATGGCAAGACATTTTATTTCATATCATATCCTTTGACCTTGTGGTTTTGAACTCAGAGTTTGGCCTACTTTTAAGAAAACATAGCCTATATCCCGAGACTACTTTAGGTGAAGCTTTCATAATTTTCAAAAATAAACTTTATGGCAAGGCTTTGTAATACAATTGTTTTTTTTTTTTATCTGTTGACTTTATCGTTTCAACTACAAAATGTACTTTGACACGTTTGGTGCTAAATTTTATGTTTGCATTTCAATGTTTAAAATGAATAGTCAGCAAAAATTTGAAAGTCAGTTGTTCAGTTATAAGTGAGATACAGCACTCGCAATTCTTTGTTATGTAAACAAAGCTCGTGCTTTGTTTTTGTTTACATAAAGATTGCTTCACAGAAAATACTATGTTTAAAACGAAATGAAATGAAATGTGAGAAATGCTAGAAACTGTTCAATTGTGTTCAGATAGAACTTGAAAACTCTTAAAACGGGCCGTTTACTAGCATAATATTCAATATATGTAAAGAAAAACACGGCACGATCCTCATTTACATATGCAAAGAATTGGAAGTGCTGTATCTCACTTGTAACTCAACAAATGACGGTCAAATTTTTGATTCAACCATTAGAAATAACATAATTAATCATTTTAAACATTAAAAATGAAAATATAAAATTTTGCTCAAAACTTGTCCATGTCCCTTTAAAAAACTTGACATATTCAATATCTTTTGAATTGTTGAAGAGAGGGCTTTCATCTTCATATCATACCATGATCTATGACCTAGGTATTAACCTATGACCTTGTGACCTAGGTCTTAACCACTACAGCAAGGTCATGTTAGTCACACTGGAGGTATCTCTGTGTCATGAAAAGCCCTTCTTCAGGAGTAATGTTGTGATTTTTTAAAGCTACAGTGTAGGTCGGGGCCACAATATGAGATTAAAAAAATTATGGGAACGAAAATAATTAAAAAATCTTTTTAAAATCCCAATAGCCGAACAATGGCAGGGCCAAGCTATGTGATTCATGTGAGCGATGTAGCCCATGGGCTTCTTGTCTACTTTTGCCACTATATTTGCCAATTTCTCTTCAAGAAATTGATCCGTAACACGGTTTTAAAACGGAAAAGGAATCTCCTCATATTTGGTAAACAGTCTGGTTCCTACATGTAATATATGATAAAAGGAAACGATCCTCATCATCACACTTAGCAGGTCTATCCGATGTCGTGCCGTCTTATTTGCATTTTTTTTTTATCTCTGAAAGGGTATTGTCTGTACAATAGTTCATTCGTCGTTTATGGAGATGGTGTATGTTTCCTTTACTGCCAGAAAGCAACCATTGTCGTAAAAATGTCGGCTATTCATCATTTAGCTTCAATTATTTGGGACATTCCGTGGACACAAGATCGTGAGCCCAAGTCATTCCTTTTATAAGTGTTTTCTTTTCTTGTTTTTGCTTTCTGTTAACCAGTGCGTATCGAGGTCTTCGTATCCAATATACCTTCTTAAATCTACATGAAAAGATAATCAGATAGGTTAATATCTTCTCGGTACTTTGATTTTTTTTTTTATGATGCGCGCTATTTATAGCTCAACATCATGAGCACATTTTCACCAGGGGTTTAGCAATAAAAGATTTCAATAGAAATCAGTTAGTAGTGGTTTCCTTCATTTTATTTCTTCATGTAATCCATATCAATCTCCATTAAGTAGCCGGAATTTTGACTTTCTAAATAAATAATAATAAATAAATAAATAAATAGACAGATAATTTTTTTTAAAAAAGAGTAAAAATTAAAAATCAGATATGCACGGTACATTTGTTAATATTTGATAATGAAGTTCAGTGTTGAAAATGATCATATCACCATCCAAATTCATGTACTCAGAATATATAGAAAGAACAAAATTGATTAATGTTACAATTAACGTTTTCAAATATCATTGAAGTTCCATACAGTAAGAACTACAAATTTCCAATAAGCTTTTAAAAAAAGCCTTTTCGAATCTTAAAATATGTATGACTACAAGAAAATCAAGTCCTGATTATGAATTTATGATACCCACTTATGCAAGGATGCTAAAACCGAATCTGGAGTCTAGAATTCGCGAATGTACTTCCAGAGGATGTTTCACATGTTTCACATGGATCCCAGATGATTAATTAGTTTGTTCTGAATACATATACATTACTATTTGGGGGCGTTTGACCCTTTTTGAATTAATTTTGTCAAAGAAAAAAACTCTCGTCGAAAATTTATATTTTAACAGGAAATAAACAAATCGTTAATGGTTACTATGTAATGCCACATATACGACAAATCGGTCCCCTGAGTATCACACATTGTAGAACAAGATGGAGAAATGCTGTGTGTGTATATATGGTACTAGTGTGTGTCTTTAAAACTTCGCGAAATGAATGGCACACAAGGATGCTTTGATCCCACCTCTGGTGTGCCCAGGGGTCCGTGTTTGCCCAACTCTTGTGTTTGAATTATATTTGGGACTTACGAGATTGATCAATGATCTTTATCTTTGCCTTTACATTCCTCTAATTCCTCTAATTCTGGTTATACGCAACATCTGTGCGGTGTACACACTGTATAATCTCCAGATATCTCTCAAATACTAAGCTGCAGCTCTGACAAAAATATCTCTTTTTAATTCCAACCATAATTATCTTATTTGTAAATATCAGTGTTGACCATACATCATGAAATAATGTTCAACTACTTTTTAAAAGATGGTGACCTTGACCGCAGGCAAATAACCTTTCTTCAGAGTCACACTGTGGCTGGAATCATTGACCCATGAGTTATGACTTTAACGATTTTGGAAGAGGTCTCAGTATATAACAAAGCGTTTAAGCTGAGAGTCAGGGGATATTTGTCTACTTAATGCTGATCTCACACTATGCCGAATATCCTTGCGAATGAAAAATTTTGGCGTTCGCGCAGAAAATTCGGTCAGAAATAACAAAGATTGGGGTTAAAAAAAATGTTGAAAAATCAACAAGGCTTAGTCGTTTACAACTGTCTTAACTCACAATCTTTACGAGTGTTTTGGACGACTTTAATGAATTCCATACGAAACCTTGTGATTTTTTTCTGGAATAATTTAATTTTACTTGTTACATAAAAGCAATTTGATTGCTGAAATACGATTGAGGCAACATCAATTATTTTGGATAATCTAACTTCTCCTTTGTGACGTCCTAGAATGACGTCAACAAATGCATATTTGACGTTATTGTTTTCCACTTTGTTGCTTACGGCAAAAATTCGTCCGCCCTCATTCAAAATCCTTCATTATTCTCGCAAGTTTATTCATTCCACACAAAAGATTAAATAACAATTTTTAGAAATTAATTAATATAGGAATGAAGCTAATTTTGACCTATGTTATATTACGATATAATCTAACTTGGTACAAGTTTACGCTAAATATAAATCCGCTTCGCGATTATAAGACGTAAAGTGCACCAAGGTTAGAATTATAATCGTATAAACATAGGTCAAAATTAGCTTCTAATTATCTTCCTTAAATAATACAAAGAATTTTCTTACAATTAATTTCTGAAATGTACAAATGCCATTAAACCTTATGAAATGCTTGCGATGATTGTTGCATAGTCTAGACGAATCCGTTGCGAAAGTATCAGTTATGATATTTTAAAAACGATAAAACAGCATGGCGTTGCGAATTTTTAACATTCTTTTCGAATACCTCGTTTTTAATTTAGTTTTTCTGCTGGGAGGTGGGAAAAATCGCTGGAAGGGGTCAAGGCAGAGCGGAATCGGCAGAATATATACATGTGTCTAACCAAAGATGACAAATGAAGAAGAGAAAAAAAAAGGAAAACACCAAAAACAGGACAGAAAAAGCAATAAAAACGACCAAGCGGAAAAATATAATTCCGATGATTTAGAAATCCGTGGACACTCGTGAAAAAAAATTTGACGTCAAAAATTTGCCCCAAACTTTTCACGAATCCTTTACGAGTGTTCTGCGAGTTGTGACGAGAATGAAAAGAATGTATTCGATCAATGCAAATGGTCTCGCCCATCAATACGATGGCTTAAGAATGCATTATGAATTATTTATCGATTGGCAATTGAGGAAATTTCAATCCCCTTGCGAATATTTAGGAGCATGTTTCTACTATTCGTTAAACTCACGAAGGCGATGTTTCTTAGAGAGTGAGACGAAAATGTCTAGGCGAATAGCTATTACGATCATTGCGAAATGAGGGAGCCGGCGCGAATGACATCTTATGTAATCGCAAAAACCGGATATTCGGCATAGTGTGAGAGCAGTATAACCCCTTCCGTAGGGCCGGAACCATTGTTTCATGCTAGGACCTTGAGTTTCACAATTTTAGCAGAGATCTAAGCCTACCATCGGTAAATATCCAAGTCTTGTCAAAAGAAAATAGCTGTATTTTGATAACTAGTATGTGAGCCTTCACCTCTGACTCGTGAACCATAACTAAATAGATGTACAGGAATAGAGAAGATTTTTAAACATTTTATGGATAAGTCCTGCTCTTGGACTTAACCCCTAACCTAGGGACCATGAATTTCACATTTTGGTGGATGTTTCCATGCTTATAGTTAACCACGCACTCGGCAGTTTCTCTGCTATATGCCCAGGGGTTCAGAAGATTTTTTTTTTAATTCAGTAGTTTTAAAGGTTCCAGACTTAGGGTCAAACAGCAAAAACCACGAAATCATTTTTTTTCCATTCCCAGTCCCCTATCAATTTTGGTGAAAGTTGACCAATGCGTTTTTGAGAAGTTAAAAGTGTTTTAAAAACTTTTTTTTTAAAGAAACAAAAAACTAACCAGCGATGCTTGGCGAAGCGGGTTAATGTGGGTAGATTTGAATTTTATGTTTGAAATACACATACATGAGGTTTCTAAAGCGCTAAGCTTTCTTGTGTTCAGTTGAGTTTTTAATTTCGTTTTCGGTAAACTGCCACCTATGCATAAGAGATACCTGTTTATCTCTTCTGTTGAGATATCAGATATAGGGCCAGTCTGGTGTCTTATGGGTAAAATACCGTTACTTATTTACATGTAACTGGCCGACAAATATCTGTGGAATCGACAAGGTCCAACCTTACAGACTGTGGATTAAAAAAAAAAAATTCTTAGCTATATATTTAGTCCAGAAACCTAAAATGTTTCCTTTGGGTTTTCCTCTAAGATAGAACCTATTTTTTAAAGTGATTGGAATACTCACCCATTACCGCCTGGGGGATACATCACTTGTCTGTCAAATGTAAAGGTGAGAGGGTAAATAACATCATTAAAGATACAGTGCTCGCATATGAGAATTTCCTAGTGAATATTCTCTAGTAATAATTTTATGATACATATAAAATACCGTATTATAAATGTATTGCGTAATGCAAACTATGAAACAAAATTTATGCATGATCAGAGGAGAGAGAGATGAGAGGAAGAGAGAAGAGAGAGAAGAGAAGAGAGAGAGGAAGAGAGAGAGAGAGAGAGAGAGAGAGAGCATCAGTGTCTCTATGGACGAACCTCTTCTTAACCTGTACAAGTCTCATCTAAGTAATAGTTATTTGATATATGACCTAGACCTAGGTTTTGACCTTGACTTTCCATTGAAAAATCTATATATCGTCACACATATGGTCAAGGTAGAAATTTACCTTTTACATACGACCTATCTGACATAGCACCTTGACTTATTCCTTTAACCTTTCAAAACTAAAGCTTGTAATGCTGAACAGTAGTTATAGATCTGTACACATGCAGACAAGCCAAAAGAATATTATTAGTTATATGGATTTCTTGGCAGGTATATGGACCTCATTATTCCCTGTCAATAGTTTATATTCCCCGAGCCGCCAGCGAGGGGAAATATATACTTTGACAGGGAATATTAGTCCATATACCCTGCCAGACCATATAACTGAATATGTATCTACTGCAGAGCGATCAAGTTTTGAAAATTGAACAATCAAAGAGAGGAATGAGGCAAAGCCTGGGGGAAATAAAAGAAAGGAAATCGTTACGTGATGAAATTCTTTAATTTATACAAACATTTATCCATATTTTCAACTAATAACTTTAAAGAAGAACAATGTTTATTCTTAAAGTTCACACTCCATTTAATGTGAAAAAGTTGTAAGATCTAAGATTTGCGTTTAAATTATACCTAAATCAATTGGTCCGTCAGCCTTGGAGCTATGACGTCACAGAAGCGGTATACTTGTTTCACAACACGCCGAATCCTGTATATTGTTATTACGTCTACCAAGCGGAGTTTTGAGTAATGATTATTGAAAGTAAGTAACGTAATTTTAACAACATAATTATGGAAAATTCTCAAACTATAAAGTATATTATATGCAAAAAAGTAAACGATTCATTTACTGAAGCGGTTAACTATGGAGCCATTTTTGTATGCCCATCATTCTTTACGAGGTATTATGCCTCATGTACACGGCTTGTCGTCCAATCAAATGCCTTAATTTTTTCTCTGCAGTAGTACATACCTTTATCCACTTGCGTTAAAAAAAAAACCAGTGAAATTTTCGATTATACACTGTGCATTACTTATCATGTTTTCATACAGTGAAATGAACTTTTCTAATATTGATAACTTACATCTTGCAGTTACCGGGCACCGTGTGAAACTCAACGAAGTTATTATCTACAGTGTAGCGATATGTCGGGCATTGTTCTCCAACTGTTTTGGGTGATTTCATTCCTATTGGTGGGGTGTTTGGTGATACAGGGGGTTTCTGGTTCATGGTTGCAATTTTTGTCATTGTTTGTTGCTGTTGGATAGGTGCTCTTTGCTGGATAGGCGGTTGCTGCTGTTGCACTGGTGGCCTAATTGGTTGCTGTTGTTGCATGGGCGGTTGCATAGGCGGTTGCATAGGCGCTTGCATGGGTGGCGGTTGGTATTGATTTGTATTGACTCTAGTCTGCTGTTGGAAATTGTACGGAGGACCACCACCGTATGGAGGCTGGTTAAAAGTCACAGGTTGGTTTTTCTGGTTAAAATTCACAGGCTGGTTTTTCATAGGGGGCCCATTATTCATGAACTGTTGACCTGTAAAACGCAAAAAGCATATGCTTTAAAGTAAGTTACCACAGGGCTTAGAAATAAATCTATTTTAGCAAGAGCAAAATGAAACAATTTACGTAGATGCTTGCCTGCATAATGGTAGTAAATCTCAAACGTTTAATTTGATATTGATTTTGCCATAATCATCTTACTTCTCATTCATCAATATATATTTTTTTCTGTCTATTTTGAAGCTGACCTTTAGAAGGTGGATTTTTAGGGGGCTTAAATGAATTCTGTCGCCCATTAATCGGTCTCTGAAAACTTGGGGGAATGTACTTTCGCGGCATCTGATTCTGATTTCGGAAATTTCGATTTTGTCCCATTGGTGGCCTCATGTTTTGCTGTGGCCTCATGTTTTGCGATGGCCTCATGTTTTGCTGTACCCCTGGAGGCCTCATCCATTTGTTCCGTCTAGGTTCCGGTTGATGCTCCTGTTTCTGCGAAAATCGGCCTCGATTTCGTATCGGTGGTCGTTTTTTGGGTTTAGGTGGTGTTGGTTTAAGTATTGTAGTAGTTGTGGATGTCGTGATTGCTGGCACAGTGGTTTCCTCTGCTTCGAATTCCGTTTCTACCGTTGTACCTGGTGTGGTTGATGTCGTCATCATGGTGGTAGTTGTAGGCACTGGCGCCGTGTTGTATCCGCCTGGTGCTGGGTTGTTGTATTGTTGGTTGTATGGTTGATTATAAGGTTGATAATATGGCTGATTATAAGGCTGGTTATAGGGTTGGTTATATCCTTGTTGGTTGTATGGTTGGTTGTAACCTGGTTGATTGTAACCTGGTCCGAACTGCTGCGCCATGTAGGGACCTTTGAAGGGGATGCAAAACTTTATATTTCCCGCCGATTACGTTTGCAGAAAGGCAGACACAAATTTGCTGTTGAAGCGGTCTGATGCGCACACGTCACGTGATTTCATCACATGCAGAAATTGTTGACCCGATAAAATGTCTAGTGGCTGACTGCTCAGACGTTTGGTTTATTTTGGGTAGTTATGATTAATAAGAACAGTGCGTGGTTAGGTTTTTTTCTGGTCTGTGTGTGGTTAGAAATACTTGGTCCGATCTTATGAAGTTAAGTCAATGCATGGAATCAAACTAGTCTCTGTCCTAACTACTGTTTGTTCAAATACATAATTTCCTGGATTCTTATATCCTATATAAAATATGTCATATTCGACTGAGAATTAAATGTTCATGTACTGAATCAAATTGTTTTTAGACTTCTTTGTCGTATTAGAAAAGTTCAGCCGAATTAATGGATAATTCCGTATATAGTAATTCCTTACAGAGGATGGGGATACACTACTAACACATGCTGTTAATTGATGTTCTACACAATAACTGGGAAAATGTTAGTTCATGCCAGAAATCACGTGACGCTAGGTTCTGCCCAACTGCAATCGTATTCAGCAAGATATACACATTAAGATAAGCACGGGAGCATTATTTAAACAAGATATATATATATATATATATAAGATATATTAAAAAACGTTAATTTCGATAATTCAAAATATGATATCCGTCACCCTTATGAATCTTTTAAATAAACAACTTATAGCTCAACACGCAGCGCTTTTCTACATACATTACGTCATTAGAATGTTTCATCAGTTAATATGATGTTGAAAAAGAAAGTAATCGTTTGTTTTATTTTTGCTGAGTGTTGAGATATGTGATGATCGGATCCAAGTATGTGGTTTTGTGGTGAGAGAGAGAGAGAAAGGAATTTAGATGTCTACACAGAAATATGAACAAAACAAAGGAGGGTGGATTACTCCCCGCTTTGTTCCCCACAACCAGACAGGTTTTGACTTACCATGTGCGGACTGGGCTTTCAAAAACACGAAAAGGATATCTACAAACAGAAAAAAAGGTTATCTGCAAACACATCGATGTATACATAAATTACAAAACGCCTAAATTAAAAAACAGCATGTTTATCAGTGAGTTTGTAAACGATACCCATTACAGAGATTTAAAAACTCCATGTATATGCGATTCTAAATATGTACCAGAATACTTTGGTATAGCGGGACTTTAAAAGGTACAGAAACATCAAAGGACCCAGGAGTCGGTCGATGATTTTGAAGAAACCAAAACTCGAACTACAGGTTTATGATGTACATACACATCATCTACGCATGCGTCCCCTCTGATTTGCAAAGTGTATACCGTCATGATTTCTGTAAATACTTTTTGCATTAAGATAGATATGGTAAAAATATATACTGGAACGATTTATTTAAATCCTTCTGTTATTAATTCGGTAATTGATGCAACAATTTTATGCATGCTCGATGTTTAATCATAAGTTTGGAAAAACTGACACAGACCAGAGAGTTACAGATCCACCCCTGAGGAAAATACACTGCTTCTGAAGATAACATTATCGTTAGGTGGCCAGTCAATCGCTCCCTGTTCATCCAGTTAAATATTTCAACAGTTTGATTATTGAATTAAATAAACGTTTTTCATTTGCCAAGCGTAATAACAGAGACCAGAAACCAGTTGCACGAAGATGAGTTGAACTTAAACTGACATTATAAACAGATAACATATCACCATGGTTCCAATTGACTAGTTATATCAACTAACGCAATTATTGGAAGCTGCGAGATTTCGGGTCGCAAAGGGATAGAATGAATTTTTCAAGGTGTAAACATTTGGAAACAAGTATGTTAGGGATTTTTTTATGTAAAAATTTTGAGACACTAACGCAAGAATACAGCGGCGAGCCATATATGGCCTCACTCGTGAGTACATTTTCTAGATCGTAAATTACAGGTTTTATACAGGGTGCATCAGATTCTACAGGTATCTCCTTTGTCTGTCCCAATATGTTCCCCAGAGAGCCGCAGATCTATATAGCGAGTGGACGACTGACGATGTTATATGCTACAGCATTGTTAAAATTAGAAATCGACTGAAAAGAAATCGTACTGTCATATAGCTTATAGGGAAACTAATGGATGAAAAGGCGAAAATAACGAACAGGGATCAATCTCGTAAGTCCAAAGACACCAGCCATTCTGTTGGAGCCTGTGACCCTTTAGACTCCACAGAGTGACAGTCTCTAAGTCGGCAAAATAACACTTCATGTCAGGAAACATCAACACATAACGAAAAGTTAGGAATTACATGTACATGTATTTGTCTCCAGGGTATAGTGTGAATGCAGTACATATATTTTTTGTCGGGTGTAGGTTTTCTTCTTCTTTTTTTAACGATTAATTACTGTAGCCCTTTTCACAAAATTTTCCTCGTAAGTGTATTTTGTAAACGTATTGAAGAGTTTACCCTTTCTGGTGTCTCATTTGAAAATTTTGATAACTTTACTTTCTAATGCTGATATAAGAACGCTTGTCAGTTCTGTCCATCGAGTTATATTTCGAGTCTCTCCACTATTCCGTAATTGCATTTTGAGGTCTTAACTCAGTAAACACAGGAGTATTCTATGCACGACTTGTTTCCTTTTCCGTTGCTCCTGTAGGTGACGGGGCAGTACATGTGAGTAGGGGGTATGCATCAAAGTAAGATGATTTTAGACTGATGAAAATGAATGTTTCCCTTTTATGCCAATAGTTGTATTTCATATAATTATGCGTTGTTAATAAATTATGACCCATAAGCCCTGTTCATGTGCCCAACCTTTACTTCCAGGTAAATTTGCATGTATGTAAATTTACCTCCCTATGTAAAAGCAAATTTGCTATGCGTTCATGTGGAAAAAAGAGCCATATGTAATTTTGCTATTTGCACACTATTTCGGAAGAATTCATGATCTTGGTAGACAAATGCGATTTTATTTGAGCACATGTTAAATTATTGGTTTGCCGAGAGAAAATGTTCCAGTAGACCCAACGTTAAGAGTATGTTGGACAGAAATTGTGAAAAAAAGTTTAATGATCAGCAATGGGTTGAAAACTTAAAGAACGAGGAAAGAAAGGTTTATATATATATGCACAGATTAATTTTGTCACTTGTGACAAGGGGGGTCAAGTTATCACATACTCTGTGGAAGTAGACCATAGAGTTGTTAGGTAGTAAATTACTATGCGTTCAATGTGCCACATTTGCATAGCATGGTAATTTACACATATGTAAATTTACTTTTGACTGCACTTCTCCAGTCAGTGCAATTTGCTCCACATGCAAATTTACTTACGTGTGCAAACGCGTTTCATGTGCCATATTTGCACACCTAAGTAAATTTACAAATAGCTATGTATTTTTACTCACGTATGCAAATCTTGCCACATGAACGGGGCTTAAATTACATGTAATCTATACATACATACTGGTGCACAAAATATGCTCTGAGCAGGTGCCGTTTTCCTCGCTTGATTCTCGTCATTGGGCGTAAATCTGCACCACCTAAACCCATCCGGGTACCATGCGAAGGAATTCAGACACAATGAAGAACTCTGTCGGTTTTTTTTTTCATCTTGGGCCACTCAATTTTCCTCTGAGCTACAGACCCTTTTCTGGACTATGCATGTTTTCATCTGAATTTCTTCAGCAACTGATCCCTTGGCGATCCGGGTTAGAATAAATCATCAGTACCCCTTACTTGTAAAAGGCGACTAAGTGGGGGCGGTTCTCCGGATGAGACCGTAAAAACCGAGGCCCCGTGTCACAGTAGATGTGACACGATAAAGATCCCTCCCTGCTCAAAGGCTGTAAGCGCCGAACAAAGGCCTAAATTTTGGAGCCCTTCATCGGCAATGGTGATGTTTCCATTCTTCAGAAACCGCGTGTCTTAGTTTTGTATTTGCACCCATCTATATGCTAGGAATCATGGTGACTCCTATATGTTGCATATCAACTTTTTCATTAAGTACTCCGCTACACTTGACATGTATCGTAAAATTATTTTACACATTTTTACACATGTAATATCTCTTCAAAAATACAGGTTTTTAACTGGACAATTAGTGCAAAATTGAGGCATGTGTAAATATGTGTAAAGTAATTTTCGGATGTAGGTGTAACCATGATTCTCATCCCCGTTCTCATCATCATTGGCTAATTTTATATTTTGTTTACTGCCATCTCCCCCTTGGCGGATTTAACTTTATTTTTCAAAACTTTATCGGATACCCTGAGTTACCTTTCGTACATTATAAAAATATATAGATCAATCATAATAGTAGCTGCAGAACTGTAGCGTTATGGTTTTTATATTTTTGACTGACTGGTCTGGTCAGTCAAAAATATAAAAGCCATAACGCTACAGTTCTGCAGCTATCATAATAGCTGTATCATTGAGATAATGACAGCCTTCATTAACAACGTATATATATAATACATTTACATATATATATATATTTTTTCAAAACCGAAACGTTCGGAGAACATCAGAGAAAAGCCAATTTATGACAACAAAGAAAACAGAGAGCGGTAAATCCGTTATCATAGATGTATAAAATACCCAGTGGTTGTGCTCTTCAACAAACAAAACGACTGAGGTTTTGAAAATATTGCTTGTTGTGACTTTATCTTGAATACAATAGCATATTTTCCACAAAGGATAGACGAGAGGAAGCACATTGGGCTAGATGGATGGAAATACAATTACTAAGACACGTGGTCAGTTGCTCAATAAACTTAGATGAAAACTACATGGTCCAGCAAAAGGTCCGAAGCTGAGAGTGAAGGTGGATGTTCTCTAATGAAAGGTAGATTTTTGAGAAGGGTAAACAGAGTTTTTGATTTTGCAAAGAGTTTAAATCGCCTAGCATGGTACTCTGATGGGGTTTGGGTGGTGTGGATTTAACCCGAATGAGACCAGCAGCAGTAAGTATGGATTACATGTTATTCAGGGTAATAATTTATTAATTAACTACTATATAAAATGCAGGCGTTGACATAAAATGGAATTATGATTTTTCCCCACCCCACCCCACCCCCAAAAACATGCCCTCGGCCACCTGTATTTAGTAACACTGAATAGATATGTCAAGCCCCCGAGCAAAACCTGCCATCGGCGTATCTGTCATTATCAAATGCACGTTCAGCAAAATTTATCTGTTCTTCATTATAAAGCTCACAATGTAAATCATGAGCAGTATGTAGATTCTTGATCTTCTCGGACCACACGGTTTATCGAATCAGATAATATTTCATTGTGACAAGGAGACTGGCATATTCTGTTTGAAGGTTGTCTTTTCATGATTGTCACCCCAGGGCAGGGATGCTCCAATAGTAAACAAATCTTTATTGCAAAATCTTTCTGAAGACTTCAAGTGTCATTAGAGAAAGGCTTGCCACATAAGGCTTTAGGGCGAAAAGGATGTCATCATCAGCGATTATTCTGATGATATTGGAAATGAAGACAAATTCACATTGAATACCAGTCCTAATTTTCAAAAAAAACACTTCCATCATGTACTTTTAAAATAATGATAACATAATATTGTTCTAATCATTATCATAATTGTCAGTTGTTTCATCCTCTGATTTTAGTATTGTATATACATACATTGTGGATAGTCTCATATTGTAACTGTTGTGTGAGACAGTCTGATGTTTCTGACATTGTTAATTTTGAAAAAAAAAGACTTGATACAATTTAATTCATGTATTATAATTTTAAAAAGTGCATGTTCAATATATCTAAAACATGAAACGATAACCCACTTATCGATGTTTTGGGGGTTTCTTTTTTTTCTCTCGTTGTTCACAACGGTAGGTAAAAGAACCACCAATCAGCATCTTTAGATGTTTTGTGATAAAGATTTCTATGATCTGTCAAACGTTGAAATATTTGATCTTTTCCAATTGCATTGTATGATTTTCTATTCGTATTCAACAGTTTTCATTTGTATTGTATTCCTTTTTTTAATATGTGTTGTGTAAATTTTCCTTTTTGTTGCATAATTTTCCATTCATATTCCATATATTCATTTGTATAGCATATTTTTTTCATTTGTAGTGTATATATATTTCAATTCAAATGATATAATATGTCAATTGTACTCTATAATTTCCATTTGTATGATATAATTTTATAAGTTCCATTTGCATTATATTTTACCTTTGTATGCTATATTCTTCACTTAATTGTATCTGGAAGATTGTTTATTTTGATTTCTTACGAAAGATTTTATTAGTCAACATATCTTCGGGAATCTTTATATTGAGACGTCGCCTACAGTATTCAATATTCTTTAGAGAAGTGGACAGGCATAGCCTACAGTCGAAGAATCAGGACTGTTTGAGAACTGTTTGAGAACGGAGCAACATAAACAATCCCAGCGCCGAGTGCACCGCCTCACAAATATTTTTATAGAGATGTCAAAAAAGTATAAACTCAGCTTTGCCCTGAACTTACTAGGGGTCTCAAGACAGACCCCAATTACTGCATCCTCCCATTCAGAAATTTCTAAATAAATCGGGCTCTAGTTATGCACGAAGTTGATATGCGAAGAAAACTTTGAAAGTTGCTATTTGCAATTTTTCACGCTATTGTATATAGCAAATACGATATTTCTACTTTCCTCCGAAACGTGACTCTTCAACTTGACCTAATGGAAACCATCTTGAACAATTCGCGTAATGGCGACAGCATAAGATTAAACCAATGAAATCCTGTGTAACAAACCAAAATAAACAATCCGTCGGATACAATACTCTAGTTTAATACAAATGGGGAAAAAATAAAACATATCATGCAATAAAATTAGTATCCTAGGGGAAAATATTAAATATTTATATATGAAATATTTTAACCGTCACTTTTCTTTTATAGAAAACATATCAAAATATTCATTTTTTTTTTTTTTGGTCATTGTATTGTATCCGTGAAGTATTATTCATTTTGATTTCTTACGAGGTATTTTATTATATGATTATTTTAAAGTTTTCTTTTTGGTTTGAAAGTTAAGTTAGAACTACTACAGCCCCGGAAGAAAAAAAACCATTCATGAAATTATAACACTGCACTATTTTTCCCATTAGTCATTACCATAATTTAACGCTCATTACTGCATTGCACTCAGTGAATGGAAATGATTACTTTCTGGTCTCACTACTGGCCCTTGATATACAATTATATAGCAATTACTGTGCCGTTATTAAGTGTTCAAACAACGAGGGCGGATTTTATGTATGCATGTCAGTACCAAGTGCCTCCATGTCCTACAAGCTTGCTTTCTTCTTATTGCTAATAATATGTTTGCATCTTTATGACCAGTGGTTAAGAAAAGGGTAATGAAAGGTTTTCTCGCCCTAGCCATTTCTTACTTTTGTTTAACAGCTTTGTAAGCACGTACATGTACTATTCATTGGTTAGAGTATACATGGAATATAATCATGAATACATTTTAGTATTAATATACTCTTTGGTCATTTCAAGCTCATTTTGAGAAATCGATTTTCAGTAAAGATAGAGTTTTCAAATATCTCCAGGATTGGCATAAGTCACGAAAGAAAGTATATAGCTAAAAAATGCAGACTGTTATATACATAGTGCTAAGCCGCTTCTGTTTTTCTATTTTGCATTTCTCTATTTCGTGTTTCTCTATTCGTGTTTTCTCTATTTCGTGTTTTTCTCTATTTCGTGTCTCCAGTTCAAAACATTAACCGGCAATGAGTCTACCTTGATCATGAGTATGATTCGAGCTTTATGCTTTCACTAAATCCCGGAGCAGGCCTTCATAATTTACATTCAGCTTCGACCGCTTCTGGCAACTCTAAAATGCGTGCATTTGCTTCATATATAAGTGATTTGACTGTTAAACGAACTCTCTTGCATTGCTTTAAAGTCTAGATATAGAAATTCAAAGTCACTGAATTTTCCGTTCAAATGATGATTCCCACGATATCTCCTGATATTGAAGAGTTCCTATTACAGGGGTGTTACGCTTCATAAGTGATTTACTCTCTATCACCATTAATTTTGCATTGTTTACCGTCTAGATAAATCCGTTCAAATGAGGAAATCATGTTCAGTGGCGGATCCAGGATTTGTCGAAAGGGGGGGCCCGGTCCGTTGAAAAAGGAGCCAATGAGCTTAAGGTCGAAGATGAAGCCAAAGTGGGGGCCCAGGGGGCGAAGCCCCCAGAAGCTCTCGGGTTTTAGAGCTTTTAAAGTTACTTTTAGAGGTTAATTTAGCTATATATCTATACATAATAGTTACGTTTGGTCACCAAAAGGGGGGCCCGGCCCCCCTCTAAATCCGCCACTGATGTTTATCTCCTGATTTGAAGGGTGTCTGTTGTTCTTTTATCCCGGTCTTTTATAAGTGATGAGTATAGTAACTGTTCATATCTACTATACAAAATTGCTAGAGCCGACCGAAGCTAGATGTTCTTCAGACATTAATTACGAAGATTCTATATGAAGCAGAGCCGAATCTCGACTGCTATTAGTCTATTACCTGTCTGCTATCATCAAATAGGGGACCAGTCTAGTCTAGTCCGATATCTTACAATGGTAATGCCTTCAATAGCAAGTTGGCCAATATGTTTATCTGTTGAACCGACTAGCCCCAACCTTACAGAGAGCGGACTCAAACATAAACTCACATGATCTACGTGTAGTAACCATTTTGCCTTAAAGTAAAGTCTGTGTTTAATTGCACATTCGAAAATGTTTGTAAAAAAAATACTAGTATCAAAAATAAATTCTGCCAGAATTCACACGCCAAGCGATGTTCTTTATTCATATCTGTAATTATATACTAGTACATGGTATTTAATCAATTCTCCTTACAACTATTATGCATAACATAAAATATTTACTTTTTTTCACTATCTTATACGGTATATCATTTTTGTACATTATATCATTTTACAGGTATATGTACTTTTCACGTTCCATTTCCTTGACCTTGTAATGAGAAAGCTGAAATAATTCTTGCGCCTACCGCATAAATATATAGATAAATATATAGATAAATATATATCATAAGATCAAATGCAGGTTGTTGGAGATCAAATTTATTTTGTTAGCAAAATTGAATTTACCAAGATTTTATGCAGCGGAATTCCCAAGCTATCTTCAGAATATTCCGCCATGTATTACTTTGAGCATATAGATCAAGGTTAATATCATCCAAGTCATGCGGCGTTTATGGTGTTACATATTGCTATGTAAACCGCAAAAGGAATACTACATGGTGTTTGGCTGAATACTCAAGGCCTCGCCAAATAAGTTACACATGGGACATATTGTCTCGTGACTGAATGAAACAACCGAATGACAGACACCTGAAAATCCCATCCAACACTTTTTGATTTCCAAAAAGTCCCCCATGGGGATCCGGGTTAGAATAGATCCTCGGTATACCCCTTACTTATCGTAAAACGCGACCAAATGTGGCGGTCATTTGGATGAAACCGCAAAAACCGAAGCCCCGTTTCACAGCAGATGTGGCACGATAAAGATCCCCCCCTGCT
The DNA here is from genome assembly GCA_903981925.1 of Ostrea lurida. Lineage (NCBI taxonomy): Eukaryota > Metazoa > Mollusca > Bivalvia > Ostreida > Ostreidae > Ostrea > Ostrea lurida. The sequence goes on from CAJDSM010000072.1 coordinate 32,867, forward strand.
CCAAAGCCGTAAGCACTGACCCTGGGCTATAATTTTGCAGCCCTTCACCGGCAATGGTGACGTCTCCATATTAATGAAAGATTCTCAAACGGGACGTTATACAATCAATCATATTTCCAAAAATGGCAGAGTGCAACAATATATACCGTATTGATTATGGTATATATTTAGTATATTGTACCCTTTGGTCCATAACCATGTAACTACAGGGGGCCACAGTTTTCATCCCCGTCTCTGTCCATTATGCCGTCAGTCTGTATCTACCACCTTGCTGTTCGCCTATATATGGTCACCCTAATTTCTTTTCCACACTTCCCTTTATGCTATATAACTTAATGTGTAGCTTTTCAAGTATGGCCCACATTTACAAGATTAGTAGTCTTTTGCATAAATTACGTATTAACACGGACAAGTTTTTGAGGCAATGGTATAAAACGTGTTGTGTAGCTTTCAAATGAATTCAGTTCCACTTCCGTCTTTCCTTTTATGGAAGTACAAATGAGTCCTTTGGTGGGGATACATATTGCTTTTGGCCTGTCCGTGTGTTCGTCTGTCCGTGTGTCCATCGCAAGGTTTGCCAGCGCAACTCCTCTGAACTACCGTTATCCGACTTTTACAAAACTTGACGCGTAGCAAGGACATGATATGTAGTTGTGCATATAACCATGAAATTTTGATCCTCTAATTTTTGTGGGAGTTATGCCCTTTTGAACTTCGAAATTTGCCTTAAATCCTCATGAATAACCTTGTCAGCGCAACTCCTTTGAAACTACTGATCTGATTTGTAGGAAACTTGATATGTAGCAAGGACATCAATTGTAGTTGTGTATATCACCAGCAAATTTTGATCCCCTAATTTTTGTTGGAGTTGAGCCCGTTTGAACTTAGAAATTTGCCAAAAATCCTCAACACAACTCATTTGAAACTACTCAACTGACAGCACGGGGGGAGGGGAGACATATATGCTTTTGCCTTCTAAAATAAATTTTAATTCATATTTGCTGAGGTAAACAATGGAGGATATTGAAAGAAAGGTCCTACTTTCACTCTAGAACATTATTTACAGGTTGCTGATTTAGTCACATTCTTTAAATTCCAAACCGTAGTGGATACCCCATACATGTACCTGCGAATTATTATGAAAAAAAAAAACCAAAAAAACCAGTGAAGGAAATGATAAAGAATATCCATACACGCAATGCCTGACCCAGCACATTTTGTAGTACACGCTTCTTACAGCTCTAATGCTCTAACCCTTATTGAGAGGACCCAAAACCTGAAGTATTGTTCAGTGTATTCTGCATGACATTAAAATCTGAACATGACTTTTACTACTAGTAACCTTTTTTTAGGAAACAAGATGTGTTTGTGTAACACTTATGCCCCCGAATTACAACAAAGAACTCATTTTAATGAATAATGTTTAAAATATGTCAAAGGTCAATTTCAAGGTTACAAGGTCAACAAATTTGGTACCCACAAAAATAATTTCTCACTGAGAAATGTGCATATGCTAAATTTGGAAGTAGTGTCGTACAGTTCAAAAGGTATGGCAACATTATAATTTTCCAAAAGTAGGTCAATGTTTAACAACATGTTAAAGATGTTGGGTGTGCCACAAGGAATAAGAATGACTAATATGAAAGCTCTACCTCTTATGGTGTAATAGATATGACCAAGGTTAAAAAAAAAATCATAACAAAAACAAAAAACAACAACAACAAAACAACACCCCCCCCCCCCAAAAAAAAAAACAAAAACAAAAAAACCACCAAGATATAAAGGTCACAAGAACAACACATTTGGTATCGTTGTAAAATCTTCTCACAAAAGTGCACAAGATTAATATAAAACAGTACCTCTTGCGAATTGACTTTTCTAAAAGTTGGTCAAAGGACAGTGTTAATTAAGGCCACCAGGTCAAATATTTTGGTGTTATTGAAAAGTTTTACCTTTTATGGGGTGAAAGATATGACCAAGGTCAGTACTTTGCCTGCCAGACAGACGGACGGACAGGTCAAACACTAGATAACCCCACCCCCATAATATTCGATTCCAGGGGCATGAAGATATGATACAGCTTGCTTTTCTTAAATAGAAAAAAAAAAATGAAATCGTTAGAAACGTGGAGGAAAGTGGCGTTTATTCGTAATCTGCGAAAAAGAGGTCAAATTTACGTCATCTCATAATAAAAGAATGGAAAGTCTGAGCATGTTCTGATTATTAGGGCCCTTTTGTTACTTGTGATTAGATGGGATCCAGTCAAGGCCCCAATTGTCGAAACTGTCCTAACTATATTTTACTAAACATAAGCTACTGGAGAAACGAAAATTATGTGTATATACCTGGACAGGATCTCCCATCAATCATGAGGTATATAAATAGATTCTCTCTTGACATTTGGTCAGCGATAAAGACGAGCGGAGGCGACGTTGTCTTTAGAGAATCATTTATACATACTTTGTAATTTCGTCACATACTAGTGCTTTTTTCTTTCAATAGAACAGTTCATTTTTATATTTAGTTCCTAATCCAATAAAAGGTTTAAATCAAATTTTGTATGAAAATATCCGAATTCAGAGATTTTCATCATTTTTTTTTTTCTGTTGTAATTTTATCATCTTTTTTTTATTTCAAAGTGCGAAACTATTTCGATTTTTTTCTCTCGCGCTATCCTAATTTGAATTTCAATGTATACTTTATCAAAAACTTGGTCAAAGTGATTTGCTCATCGAATGGTGTTATTAAATGAAACATGAAGACCATCTATGTTTAAATTGGTTCAGATTTTGGCATCTAAAAATAAGACAATTCTATGTAACTTTGCAAGGTGTCTCACCAAAAGTCTTAGCTTACGGAATTAATATACACCATGTCCGTTCTCCATAGTATTATTTTCAATTTCAATTAAAATCATATAACGATGTGTACTGTAACATATTATTGTATTGTTCGCTTCAATATTCACTGCATCGACAAACATGTGTTAGTATTATATTTTCCAATTTATGTTATACGTTATGTACGCAACACTGATAAGCCCTAGAGGCTTAAAGTTTCAACTAAACTAAATTAATTTTACAAGTCCCCCCCCCCATTTTTTTATTGGATATGTTATTCAACAAGGGGGTCGTGAACGTGAAACAATGAAGATGTATACCCAAACCATTTAATCTGCACTAATACACAAAAACGCTGTACAATTGCACAGAGGATATTAAAACTAATGTCTGTCACTCTCAGCGTGCATCTTATTGCATGGCGGACATGGTGTGGGAACAATTAATTAGTGTTAATGGGTGCTGTTAGATAATGTTCTCTCTTACTGTTCGTGGAGCACCAACCAGGAATTTATCATTTGCCTTGGTCTAGTCTGAAAATAAAGCTTAAAGGACTATTGTACCACAAGTCGGTACTATTTCTAATACCAAAGGCACACATAAAAATTGAGACTTTGTTTGGATATTCAACTCGGATGTCACTGTTTTATAATCCTAAGCAAAATATGAGATGGCGATTATTTGTGTGTAAAATCATCATGAAGACGTGTATCATGAAAATAAAAATACGATTCTTAGATTTCATGATGATCAAATTGCGAACCTTTGATTGGGTAATTTGATTAAGGATACATTTTTCCGTGTTTGTATATAAAAAGAAAATAATTCTTCAGATTTCAACAATAACCATTTATACCAATATTTCCACTGTTTCGACTGACTTACGTTTGAAGACTCAAAAAAGAAACTGATGAAATATAATAAGAAACTTACAAGTGCGTGTGTATTGGCTGAAATGAGTGTAATCTTAGATTGAAAAAGGAAGAGGTATAACTAGAAAAGATAACGTTACGTAGTTTTCTAATCTATATTAGTTTTCAAACCATCAAAATCTTCCGTGTTGATAATGACAGGATAACCTTCGTATTTTTGCCCCTTATCAGTCATTGAAAAACGGTTCAATTGTCGGTTTCTTTTGATGGTCAAATCGTGAAAAAAAATTAATGTAATTCTTATACATGTAAGTAAGAAGAATGCCACAAGATTTTGTTCAAAGTTCATAAAGAAAAAAAATGTTACATTTCAAAACAATCAGAGGAAACGCAAATCCAAATATTCAAACCCCATTCAATAAAGAAAAGTTTTCGGTAAAACAAAATACTTATTACTAAATTTTGTTTTGTTCCAGACCTTTGAGGCAAAGCGACACTTTACTCATGATTTGAAGTTTTCAATCTGAATTATGGGAATTTAATGAAACTCCAAGCAAGCTTTTAAATTCAAGTAATATTTATACCATAAAAAAACTACTCACCAAAAAGTAGTAATACAATTCCTTGGGTGACACTCCTCATTCTGAATATATGTTCATTAAGTGATCCAGCAGACTTTTAATGCAAAATAAAAACTTTAAAAACGTTTTTGTAATTTCCGGATTAATGTCACCCGCTGCTGGTTAGACTTACTGGACGAGTGCGACTGCGCGTCCCTCCGCACGCGGTGGCAATGACGATCCCTCCATACCATGTCAGATGTCACCATCAAAGTAAATAAGTATAAATGCCTAATATAGCTGTCAGAATTTTTATGCGATTGTCCTTTATTACTGAATACACAATCGGCAAATACAAAGTTTTTGGTTACTTATTCTAAGAATCGGAAGAAACACACCAAAATAGTCATAAATTGAGGGTTTCTCCTCCAATGAATGCCTTTGTTCTTTAATATCGCTATCACGGTGTACAGTTGGTCCATGATTTAGCATGCGATTTGTATTGAAGTCATCGGCGGTTCTTTCTTCCAATATGTATTACACAATCGGCTTTTTCCTTTTCAAGCTTGTATATTTCACATTTTTGTCAGTAAAATGAATGCGTCTACTTTTAAATCTAGATTGATTTAATATCAAATCCGAAGAGACATGGATGGTATGCAACATTTTACAAACCATGATGATTATTTGTAGAAGTGCACATCTAATATGAATGGTTTTGGAAATCTCACTGAATGTCGTTCATTTCTGTGATTAAATGTATTATCTGAGTTCAAAGCTGTACAGATTGGTACGCGTGCAAATTCTTTACATTAAAAGTAGTTCCAAGAAAGATTCGCAATTAATGTATACTGTTAAAATAAAATACTACTGCATGTACATAATAATAACTTTTATACAAAACATGGAAGGGATCGAACAAGCCATTTTGAACACAGTTTACTCGTCAGACCAGAATTCTTTCATACTATACATGCACTATGTCCTGATGCTGAAACAATAATACTGGAAAAGCTTGTTGAGATTTGAAGGGGTGGGTCCCGGTGGTGGGTAGGGATAGGATCAGAGAAAGCACTGGACTGCATGAATACCATATACAGTGTACCCCGGTGTATGGTTTAAATGTTTTCCCATTCTGCACTGTCATGTGGATGCGCTTAACCAATTTATTCTAATTAACCAAGTGATTGTAAATATATATATATAAATATAATATATATATATTATATATAATTAATATATAATATATTATATATATATATATCTATTATATATATATATATATATATATATATATATATATATATATATATATATATTATACAAGTTGAGTATATATATCTATATGGAACCTTTGGCCATTTACTATACCTGTCGGTTTGTCATTGACTCTAACCATACATGTATCATTTAATTTTATTTCACGTGATCACCTAGCGCGGATTCTCATTGGTTAAAAACACCTTTTAAGAATTGAGGTGATTTTTCGATCACGTACCTGAACAACAAGTAAAGTCTAATAAACATTATTTTGTGTTGTAATATAAAATTAAATGATAAGAAATAAATCTTATATTTTTTCGGTGATATGCAGGTTATCACCGAGATTTTAGACGGTAAAAGCGCTTCGCGCATTGATGAGTTTTACCGTTCTAAAATTCAGGTATAACCTGCAATCACCCGAAAAAATATAAGATTCATTTCCTATATATACGTATTTTTGTATATGTACTAGTATATATATGAACAAGTTGTTGGAGTAATGATCACCGACATGTATAGTAAATGGCCAAAGGTTATATACACTCTGTACATTATGCACATATTGTTGTTTACTATGTTTAACAACACCTGATTTTACATTGCTTCTAAAACATTTAGATGTCAAAAGACCCAACGCAATATATGGAGTAAAAGTGACTATTACGAACGTAAAACAAATTAAGCATAGTGTTCATTGGGACATAATAAAAATCTGGTATGTGTCATTAGTTTTACAGTTGGCAAGATAAGATTCCATATATTAAAAATATGATATCTTTATTTCGAGGTGTTAATCTCTAAAAAGATAAGCGTCCAATTAATTACAGGTTAGTAAATGATTTTTTTTAGTAAAGATATTAATTAATGCCTACTACAAAGGTTTAAATTGGCTCTTATGTTTAGCATAATGAATAAATGTAGACTGTCTTTGCAATGACCATATTTGACACTAAAACAATCGGCCCGTGATGACACCCATTTCATGCTTACGAATCAGTGGTCAAAGTGTTAAAAGAAAAATCACGAATTTCTTTGTAATTTATGCGAGGTAACCACTTCCTTGAACACGAGGTCTATATTTCATACCAAGCACCTGTTCACACTTCGTCACAAGACTAATGGCATCAGACACGTCAAATCAAATGTAACGTAACTGACACTTCATCCATTGACACGTGAAATCAACAACATTTTCATTAATAGTATTTAGTAAAAAATGAAAATTATTATCAAAAATAGCAATTCATTTTTTAAAGATTAATTATACTGAAGTTCGACACGAAATTCTATGATCACGATGAGACGGAAAACTTGTCATGAAACCAGAGACTTCGGAGAGACCGAATCGCTCACCTGAAAATCCTATGAAACCCAAGACTCACAAGAGACATAATAAATCAATTGGTTTATAAGATTGGACACAGTCCTAGTAATCCTAGGTCGCACGGAGTATGAATTTAGAAGCTCCTACAAGCCCATGTGGCTCCAATGTATCTTTCCATTCACATAGATAGTCTTGCTGCTCATGTGGATTCGCGTACAAAAACTGGATGTGATCAAACAGCTATTTGTTAGATACAAAAAAGGCGAAGTTAACATTGTGTCGAACGTAATCCTAATCCAAAAAAACATATACAAAATCGAGTGTAGGGCAACACGGACCTCCGACAAAAGCGAAGGTAGGATCAGGTGCCATGGAGGAGTAAGCATCCTCTGCTGACCGGTCTTACCCGCCGTGAGCCCTTAGTCGAAATAAAGTAAACGGGATTACCCGTAGTCACCGTAGATACTTTACTTAAGGACCTTTCCATATTTATAGGTTTTAGAAACACAAAGGACCGCCGAATGTCACTGTTGATCAGTCAAACTTTCTATCTTTCATTACAGATACTGATGATGAGGTAAAGTATAGTATAATCCTTTTCTAAGCAGAAATCAAGCACAAAGTTAATTCAAAGATTGACTATATCAATAATATAATTCTTATTGTATCCTTAGCTCTGATTGGTCAATTTCAAGTTTGGGAATGCAAGTTATTTTTGTATAATCTGGCTTGGTATGGGAACACACCCCCTTGACAACTAGCAGCCGGAACTACTTTTTTGCATTTTCAACAAATAAATAAAAGCACGGGGGATATTTTCAGCTGTTTATTAATTCTGTAATTAAATTATAAGGAATGAATTTAATTTTGGGGCATATTATACGAGTATAACCTGGTTTGGGTCAGTTTGTGCTTTTTTATAATCCGCTTCGCGAATTAAAGTGTAAACTGACCCAAACCAGGTCTTATACTCGTAATATGTGCGCTCTCGTATAATATCCCAAACATTAGGAGCAAAGACCAACTTACTATAGGTATACAGTATCGGTGTTCTAAGCTGGTTTGATGTTGAGCTGAATCCCCCGTTACAAATCAACTGTTCAAAATCCAAAATCCTTAGTAAATACCGAACGAATGTGTAATAGGTCGGAGTGCCCAATTTTTTAGTGTATTTATACCCCAAAAAAGTTTCCAGACCTTTTGTTTTTCTGCTTAGATAAATAGGAATATAGCAATACGAGTGTATTGAACTGGTAATTCTGTTGTCTAGGTCAAGGTGTCAATCAAATACAGATGTAACCTTATTACACAAAAATAGTGTAGCTACATTCTTGAGATTGTACTATTGTTACCACATACGATATTCGTCTTTCATTCTGCCATTAATGGTGATCTCAAAAAACTGAAGACACACTATTCTGTCGCCCAATCAGAATTGATATGACATGTGGTCTTTCACTTTTGAAAACACATTTATGGTACGAAATGTGATGCTTCACTCGGACTCCAAAACGCGCTTAAATATGAAAAGGGTGGGCCAAAAGGGTGACATTTCATTGTAGTTCATACCCTCTTGCATTTTCAAAAAATGACATTTATTTCTTAATCGTATTTTATTATTTCTGTGGAAATTCCCAGTTGTTAAAATATACGTTCTGATTACGCAAATACATGTATGTTACAACTACGACGCATTCATGAGGAAATGGTTCAAACGATATCAAGGGCAAAATATAAAACTTAAGGCTATAAAACAATTGATATTTTTAAAGTTCAATAAAACTGAGACATTTTGAAAAATATCGCAGTGATCCAAACCACTGCTCCACACTAGCTATACTTCGGCCATATTTTTTTTAATTTTTAAAATGTGCATGTCCTACACCTCCCTCTGGGAACTTTAATGGGAACAAATGGAAGTCTAATCTCCTTAAGTCACCCGGATATTAGTTTGACTTGCAGTAGTTTGAGCGATATATGTAACTTTACCTGAAGAATGGTCTTCCTCAATTGTTGTATCATACATGTAACAACACGGCAAAATTGGACCATAAATCTGGCATACCATCCTTGGTGGTCGTGTCAATTGACCATGGACAAGATTCATGGAAATATCTGATGTTTTGTACGTTAACAATCGTTGTTTCTCTAAATAGCAATGAAATTTCTAATTGTGAAATCATACGTTGGCATTTTGACATATTAAAAGGGGGACCATGAGCTGCCTTGATACATAGTAAGGCCATTGCCATTACAAAACAATAACAAGACAACGCAAGCGTAACATCCCCTCGCAACACAATGTGTTTAGTCAATAGTGACCTTGACTTCTGACCCTGAGAATCAGTAGGGTTTTTTTACTTTTCAATATGGGCAATATTTGTGGTGGGTTTGATAGTCTCCTGATGAATGTTGTGCCTTTTATCACAAGATTTTTAGGCAATAGCGAGCTTGACCTGTGGAAGGTTTGATAATCCTCCGATGAATGCTTTTGCTTATAGGCCTAGGTTCCGGACACACAGACACACAGCCGCATGGCAGCAATGCTATATACCCTCTGCAACTAGTTGCGAGGGGATAATTACCATTGATCATGTTTTTTTTAAGAATGCATACACTTTCTACATCGGGTTCCTTAAAAAAAAATCATCTACATAGTAATGATCTTCCACGGTGTCCAAATGATATTGGTCACAATCATGACATTTTTTTTATTATCTAAACAATCCTCCTCGTGTTGATACAAACTTTCGGAAGTCCAAACAAAATATTTCCAATTTTTTGTTACTAAGCTTGATCCTTTGTTTTATGCATGGATAACTAGTTATTGTTTGCTAAAAGACTGGGCTCAGAAGAAGGTACGTTTAGCATATACATTTAAATAGCCTAAGATATCAAAATTGGATTACATATTTTTTCTGGGGTTGAAGAATCAAAGTTTCGGCTTTTTTACCATTTTTGAAAAAATATAATTTTAGACCATTGCATGATATCATTTGCAGGAAAATGCACCCATATACAGGATGAAAATATGTATGTCAATGCATCCCCTTATGAATAAATGAAAAAAAAAAAATAAATAAATAAAAAAAAAAATAAATAAATAAAAATAAAAATCAAGCGATGTCATATTTGCTCACTAAAAATTTTGCTTTAAAATTAGTTGCCATGTAATATTAAAAATCTCACAATCTGAATATATAAGTCAAAGTTCATTATTTTTCATATGATTTGGTAGTAATTTTAAAATGCACTAGCGGCAAACTGATAACAAAGCGCAAAACTCCTATTTTTCAACATAAGTGAATTTGTATCTAAAAAAAATGGTTTTGTTACCATGACAAAGCGTGATATTGTCAAAATAACCAAACCCATACTTTCAAATATGATATAGTAATAATCTCTGAAAATTCCATGAAGATTGTGATATGACTTGTCCAGCCTATTTTGATGCTTACAGAGAATGGCTCTTAAATTCTTGAATATCGGTATTTACGGAAATCGTAGTGAGGCCACGTTCTTCTCCATCGCACTTGTTGGGATGCTGCGACCATGACGCGATTCGTCATATACCACCATCGCCATATCCAACCCATTGTCGCATCGACATCGCATCTTCGTCATTGTGTCGTGAATGTACAAGTTTATCTTTAAATTAGTTTGACCTCATTACGTAGTCCTTTTAGTTGACGATACGGTATGACTTTGGGGTCATCATTAGTGTCCGGTAACGTAGGAATGTCCAACGATTGACCAGCAATTAATTGTTCCACGGTCAACCAACGAAGGTCAAGGATGTAAAAATCAATCGCCCGATGTCGTCATCTCCCGAGGATTGTCGCAAGACAAAAACCATGCGCATGTTCGAGTACTTTATCCTACTGTAATTTGACTATCGAAATGTCATTGTACGACGGGTTTACGGTTAGAAAGTAGCCAGACATTGCAGTACTTCAATATCTCTCACCAGAGGCCGTTGTACTCTACTCAGGACTGCGTAACGCGCCCTCTGGTAAGAGATTACATGCAATACTTATGGCCTTGAAGTCGTTCGTACAACGAACACTTTATGGAAGGACAATCACAGTACTACCGTGCAAGTAAAAATAGAAAAATAGCTCAAATGACCAGGTCACCTAATATGAAACGATATTTAATTGTTGAGCAGCTAGAACTTTCAGCATTTCAGAAGTAGTAATTTCTATAACAAGAGGCTCATGGGCCACATCGCTCACTTGAGAGACCTTGACCCTGGTTAAGCAGTGATTTTAATAAAAAAAATCATCAATCTTTATTTCTCCCCTTTACCCAAGAATGATTTGTACCAAGTTTGGTTGAATTTGGCCCAGGGGTTTTGAAGAAGAACATTTTCCTCTCATATCAACATGTAAAACTGACCCCCTACTGTGGCCCCGGGGGTCATGATTTGAACAAACTTGAATCTCCTCTATATTAGGAAGCTTTCATATAAATTTCAGTTTTTCTGGCCCAGTGGTTCTCGAGAAGATGAAAATGTGAAAAGTTTACGACGCCGCCGACGACAACGACGACGACATACAACGGACAAATGATCAGAAAAGCTCACTTGAGCCTTCGGCTCAGGCGAGCTAAAAACTGACAGTGGCACTGTTGTACAGAAGACGCATTTCATTAAGTGCTGTTCTGCTGGGGGAAAATATTTGCACCTTTCTCTGTATTTGAGAACATAGGTCAACACTTTTTTTTTTTTGCTTACTATAGTTGGTGAAGAACTCAAGGAATGTACTTTCTGATCAAAGGCACTATGAGAATATCTCGAAGAATGAAATACATGTACTACTAAAAGTAGATGATTTTAAAAATGAACATCATTTGGAAAGTTAATAATACACCATGTATGTACTATTGTTTTGATTTAAACCATGAACTGCCTTAAATCACTTCGGATTGACTTTCTTTGCCTGCTCCTTGTCGAGTTTCCAATAAACCGTACCGATACAGAAATTAACTGAACATACAGCCAACACATCCAAAGCTTTTAGGCTAATGGTACATACATGAACTGACTGATTACTCCCATGTAGTGTTTTCGATAGGTCCCATTTCAATGCCCATCCGATATACCAACTTAACAATATCAGTACAGTGTATAACCCATTATTACCAGTTTACCCATAAACTGGCGGCATTGAGCACTAGTACAGAAGATTCAAAACTATCAACATGCATGTACCGCCTATTTGGGATTGGGAGAGTGTTGTCTGTTTAACGTGTTTCCCAGAGATTGCACATCGTCATTAGCACTATTTCGCGCACTCAAGGAAACTATGTCTCCCCTTCTATGCAGAGAAGTGGAATAGGCGCAAAGGCCGTATGACCCCAATCTAGAACTACACACTTTTAATGACAAGTTTCCTTTCTAACAAGTCTTGGATGACAGAAGACAAGAAACAACAGACGAGACACGCTGAAATCCAGATTATAGGCCATCAAACCTACCACAGACATTGTTATAATGTTCTCTCACCCTCCTATTGGTTTCATTGACGACCGTTTTTGGTCCGAAATTTATGTCGTTATGGGGTATACGTAAAACGCTTTACTTCACTTCGACGCTTGTAATTATAGAAATTGAAAGGGGAACTTGTGAACGCAAACTTGGTTTTTCGTCTTTGCCCTCGCAACCCAGATACAAGATAAAGAAAAAAAGAGGCCACCACGAGAAGCAGAAAACCTTATCGAACAAACAGGTACGTACTTTGATATACCAGTGCCGTTTTTTCACTATTTCAACCAATATCGAATGTACCCTAGCACTAGCCGCCCGACACGGGATCAGAGGGGATGTTTACGCCGACTAGATTTGATAGGCCCTACTCGGTGCAACAGTTCTTTCATTAAATGACATATATATAACTTAGAATTGATAAATTGCTACAGATAAATATATTTGTGGTATTGTAGTTAGTATCTGATGCAATATTGCAGTAATTACATCTAATATTTTCACGAAGTGTATTGCTTTCAATATACATTACTGTTAATTTATTGTAGGCTAAAGGCATATGATAGAAATAAAGGTTTCAAGAATGATTAAATTCAAATACCCGAACCATTATAAGGCCAACGGGAGAATTTCAAAAGCTCCAGGGTTCACATGAAGAAATACCAGAGATCCGTATAGCAGGTTTGTTCATGATACATATATTATCATATATATAGGCATGCTTGGTACAGTAAATATAGAAAACTATATCAAATTCTTCTGAAGGCACTATAAGGCAAATTTTAAATGATTAATGTAATTATCTTTGACTGAATATATATACACACGTATAGATACACAGCACACATTTGAATGGCACTTTTCCATGTGAGCTGGGAACTTGGATTCAAATTGGGCATTTACTGAGGAGAGACCATTATAGTTCAGAATAAGACAGCCACTGCGTTCTGTAGAATTTTAATGGCCACTATAAAATAGCCCTCAGTCAGCCAATTGGGCAAATTAATTTGCTCTACCTGATCCAATACCTGGGAAGGAAACACAAAACTGAAGGTTTTTTGGAAATAGCATGCCAGACTAGTCTGACATCTTTTGAATGCACATTTAAAACTCATTT